>VMBQ01000947.1:73023-89541 GCA_007657795.1 Dreissena rostriformis | reverse complement strand
ACTTTGAGATATTGACGTAATTCTTTCGCATGACACACCGTCCAATGATGACGAACAAATGTGCCAAATGATTTTTAAATCTCACATTGAACGACATAGATACAGCCTGGACAAGCTCATTTATGGCCATTTTCGACCTTTGAACTCAAAGTGTGACCTTGACCTTGGAGATATCGACGTAATTATTTCGCGCGACACACCGTCCAATGATGGTGAACAAATGTGCCAAATGATTTTAAAATATGACAATAAATGACATAGTTATGGCCCGGACAAGCTCATTTATGGCCATTTTTGACCTTTGAACTCAAAGTGTGACCTTGACCTTGGAGATATCGACGTAATTATTTCGCGCGACACACCGTCCAATGATGGTGAACAAATGTGCCAAATGATTTTAAAATCTGACAATGAACGACATAGTTATGGCCCGGACAAGCTTGTTCCGCCCGCCCGCCAGCCCGCCAGCCCGCCCGCATTCGCCAATCTAATAACCAGTTTTTTCCTTCGGAAAACCTGGTTAAAAATGGCTGAAAAACGTTAAAAAAAAATAAAAAAAAATGACATCATGAAAATAAACAATATGGCATCATTATTACTGCACATGTTTGATGAAATACAAATTATAGTTATCTGATAATTTCTTATTTTTGTTTATGTGGGCATGTAGATCCATTACTCTGTACTCAATACTAAGTATAGTTTTATTCTTTTTAATTTTTATAACTTAGCATGAAACCATTGTTTCTGCTTAAATGTTTTACCCCAGTATAAAGATATAGTAGTTTCACAATAGAACATCCATGAATTTAATATTTTACTGTGTCTTCACACATTTCTGATCATGCTTTTTTAAGACACTAGCCATTAGCCATTATTTGACAAAACAAAATTTTAACTTGATTTACTTTCAGTCCGATAGAAATTAAGAGAAAACATTAAGATTATATCATTATTGCACATGTTAAAATATGTTCATGTACATGTTGCAATTTGGACAGAAACAAAATGGAGAAAACATGGAGCTTGCAAATGTTCGTTTTTTAGAAGAATATCAAAACGATAATACACATTATATATTAAGAAAACTTGCCTAAAAGACTAAAAATGTTTTTCTGTGTGCATAATATTTGCTGCAACTTTCCGTGAAATATATTATAGACAAAACTTTACAAACAAATTTGACATTTTAAGTTGTTTAATTGAGAAAACGCTAGACAAAAAGACATTTAAAATAATATCCCCCTTAACTATGTGTGGACTGTGTCAACAATTGAATAATAAATGTAATTAATTAATGTTACCATTTTATTGCATACCCTGTATTTCCTTGACACAAATTATACCCAGGGCAAAATGAACAACAGTCAGAAAAAGGTGTGCTTAAACACAAACCTAAATTATGACAGGATAAAACATAGCCTGAGGATAAGGAAATGGATAACTCAGCAGATATCAATAGTTTTTTATGCTGTAAACAGTAAATTTATTAGATCAAATTACAAAATTGTATAAAATGACACCATGGATAGCAATTGATCTGTATGCATATTTGTCCCACTGTCATCAAGAAATACAGGATATTTGTTGGATTTGGTGGAATATCGCTTTTAATTCACAAGTGATCATAGAACAAATATTTTTTCTCTGAATTAAAATTGATATACCACTGAATCCAACCAATTTTCTTTTTATATTATGCTTTTACACCATTTATTTACATATTAAAAGAGTAAAATAAAAGAATTACACTGGAATAATGACGTCCTTTTGTCACATAAATGACGTCATTTCACAGTAAAACAGTGAAAATTATTGATTATTTCTCATTGTTTGAAACAGTGAATTACCAGTTTTAATTCACTGATATTTCTCTATAAACCACCTGCAAGCATGAAATAAACTGTTTTATTCAATTTCTTGTATTTGTTTTCTGATTGAAAATGTGCATATTCATAGTGTGCAAGAACAAACACAAGAACAAACACAATGATTTCCTAAATACTTGAAATGGTTTCATAGTGCAAGCATAACATGCACAATTATTTTCCATGAGGTCTATCAATATATAATCACCTTAAACCTTACAATAAAAAAGACATAATTCAACCACGTTTTTGTGCTGCTGAAAAAACAAAATCACCAACAGCATCTAAATGCAATGCATGCACAACATATTTAGTACCCCAACACTTGTGTATCTTATCCTTGAACAAATATTAAACAACAATTGGGAATCATAAAAGAAGTATTAGATTTCAAGAAAATGTTCAAAATAGACACATGCTCCCTGGTTAGCTGATGAAAGTTGTCATCTAAAATGTTCAAACCACCTCCATTTTCAGACACAAATATGTTAGCTTCCTGAATGAAAATCTTACATAAACTGTGGTAAGCATATCCACAAAATTTCCAACTGGATCAGAACTTATCTGCAAAACAAATATTTTGAATGAAACATAAAATCGAGCTAGTTTTTTTCTCATTGATAAATTAAAGTTCATTGTATGTATACAAGCAAAAAGATAATAAAAGCAAAAGTTGGTTCAAAGAAAAACTAGCACTTTGAAATAAATGAATTCTAAACCTATGATTTGCATCAAATTGAAAAAAAAATACTAGGACATAAGAATGTTATTGTATTTTTCTGCAAGAATGGAATGACAAAACAAAAACATGTTTGGCAGCACATCAATAAATGTATACTTTCCACATTTGAAGATACACAGGTTGTTTTGTGGTTTCATAAACAGAAGGAAATATTATCATGCACTTATGATTGTATGTTAAAAATTCCTAGCAAAGCTGTAAGATGTTTTAACAAACAAAATTGGAATTGAAGGGAAAAAATGTTCTGAAAGAGAGAGAAGTGATAACTCCTGATGGGAGAAGAAAAGAGGAATTTTCAATCTCTTACTTTTCCTTCTTCCTCTGCCTCCTTCTCCTCCCCAGCCTCCTGCTCTTCCTCCCCATCCCTCATGTTTGTGTCCTCCATCTCGCCCGTCAGTTTGGCGATGTCGAACCCATCCATCATGTTCCTGCGCTTCAGGCTCACCGTAACCGTGACGATACTGCCCGCGGTGATTGACTTGTCCTCGTCATCCTTGACTGGAGATTTATAGTGGAAAATTTATTTGTTTTGTCACTCCGACAAAGTGGCACAAAAAATAATCATATTTTAAGTTTGTAGAAAGTCCTTTTAAACAAGAAACTTCAACACACTAAAAAGAATCTGCATGAACAATATAAAGACAAGCAAATGTTAATTCATTTATTCACATCCAATTTTAACAACATTGTCATCAGGAATGGAAAAAAAGAAGTGTACCACTAGCCATTGGCCCCTCAAATTTGTGGTGGGCCCCTAAATTTTGTGTGAAAACTTATACATGCCCTATTCACAGAAAGTGTTAAAACAGCAAAGGCAGGCAACCATGGCTAAAATGTTTTTTATTAATCAAACAACCATGGCTTAGCTGTTTTTTTGTGTTTTTTTTTTATAAATCAGACAACCATGGCTTCACTGTTGTTTTTTTTTAAATATAAATCAGACAACCATGGCTTAACTGTTTTTTTTTGTTTTTTTTTATTAATCAGGCAACCATGGCTAAACTGTTTTTTTTTCTTAATACCATGGCTTAACTGTTTTTTTTTTTTTTTTTTTTTTATCAGACAACCATGGCTTAACTGTCTGTTTTTTTTTATAAATCAGACAACCATGGCTTAACTTTTTTTTTTTTTATATAAATCAGGCAACCAGGGCTTAACTGTTTTTGTTTTTTATTAATCAGGCAACCATGGCGTTACTGTTTTTTTATTTTTATTAATGAGTGTTAGTTTCGAACCATGTGTCATCAATGAGGTATCTCACCTTCAGACTGTACTATCATCTCCACGTTGGGCATAGTGGCACACACATTCATAACATCCTGGTACTCGCTGTCGTTGAGATTGCGCAATAGGCCACGCCTTTCTTCCTCATCCATGGCAACCAGGTCTCGGATACGCTGAACATTCCTCTGCAAACCAAATATGTATTTCTTATAAGCTCATCTATAAATCTTGATTGAAGCAAACGACAGCCTCTGTGTTAAACATAGCTTAATTTCCACCGTCTTGAATACAGCAAACCATTAAATCATCAATTGTTTTTATAAAAAATATCAAGTCACCAATGTTTGCTTCATTTTAATTTTTTAGTTTTTTTTTGTTTTTAGTGCAAAATGTTCTAGGGATGCATAAAGGAAGAATAGGCAATGAATTGACCTCTGGAACATGCTTGTTAACCTAATGACCTACATTTTGACCTCACATGACCAAGATTTTAATGCAGAGAAGTATCATTGGGACTAATGTTCTGAATTATTATATATTTTTGTTACCTGCTGATTTTATGGCTTGCATCAACAACACATGCATGGAACATATTTTCCTCTGTCCTTAATTTAATTTGTTAAAACGCAATAGCAAACAAAAATTACCAGAAAATAAAATGCACAAATAAAAACAAGTTTAAGAAGAGTGTGTATTTAAGTCCAAGACTCCTTAAAATTACAGTAAGTATTCAAATAGCCTTAAAATAAAGGTTAGTATTCAATAATCCTCAAAATTACGATAAGTATTCAAGAAACCTAAAAAGTATAGTTAGTATTCAAGAATCCTCAAAATAAACCTCAGTATATAAGAAAACTCAAAATTAAAGTGTGAATTTAAGAATCTTCAAAAAAGAGATGTATGTATTTTATTACCCTTTTGGTGACAAAGTGCCTCATCATGTCAGGCCTGATGTGGGGCAGCTGCTGTAGAGGACTGGCCTTGGACTCGAGGGCCTGGGTGATCATTTGGGACACCTTCATACAGTTCTCCACGGTGTCCAACCGGGGCAGCTCATTGGGGCCTGGTATGGGGGAAAAAATTAAGGGTTATTCTGAGGTGTGTGTGTGTTGTTTTTCAGTGTTATAATGCAAAATTTCATTTTAAAGTTTTATGAGGTAGTTTCTTTAAAGTGATTATGAAACATTCAACTGCAAAGGTTAATGTCAGTTGTTTTTGGCAGCATGATAATGCAAAGGTAGTGTACGCATATTTTCATTGCAGAAACACGTATGCAAATGACCCAATTATGATGTCATGTGTGATTAGAACAAAACCAATTAAATCTAATTTGTATTGCTATTTTTTACATTTATAAATGGGTATTACTCCACCACAGTTTGAGATATAAGGATTTATTTGACATACATTTTTCAATATTTGTAATATTTATGAAAATCGTGCAAAAATCATACACTTGTCCATGGATCTTTCATATAAATGTGAACCTGTAATCGTACAACCTCCACAAAAAGTAAATCTTCATTAGTATAACTTACGTTGTCTAGCCATTGCACTGGCCACCAGCTGTGACAGTATGTTGATCATCTCATTGACAAGGGCTGGACACTTCTTGAGAACGTACATCTGATCTGTAAGGGGAACAAGAAACTTTGCATTACTTTCATGGCACAGCCTTAACTGATTCAGGGCCAACATTGAAATTGAGCCTTGCTCTGTGAAAAGGGGGTATAATGCATGTATGCACAGGCTAATCAGGGACAATACTTTCCGCTTTCATTGTATTTTTTCGTTTAAAGGAAGAGTGTTCTTGACAAAAAACTAGTTTAGGCGGAAAGTGTCTTCCTGATTAGCCTGTGCCGACTACACAGGCTTTATATATCTGGGACGACACTTTACCCACATGCATAAAAAACCTTTTTACAAAGCAAGGCTCAATTATTTCTTGGGTAAAAAAATAAGACCCATTTCTCTTGCTAGCGAAACCAGTTTCCATCATGTTTCTAAAATGTATGAGAGGAGCCACTTGCCGGAAAAAATAGCTTTTTGAAACGAAAACGCAATGCAACGTATCTTTTTATGAAAGTTTGTTTTTCAATTGACCTCTGGATAAAGAATGGCTAATTAAAAGAAAACACAGCGAATATATGAATTAGAGAATGGCTAAGTAAAAGAAAACACAGCAAATTTATGAATTTGGGTAATCATCCTAACCTGCATTATATTTTTGTATCATTTCATCTGAGTCATGGCCATTTATTACACATAAAATTAGAAAAACATTAATTATTTCACGGTTTCCAATTTGTTTACCAATTTTCAGCGACTGTGGTGGGACCTCATATCTGGCAAAGTGTGCGTGCAGTAGTGCCCTCGCTTTCACGCTGTAGCCGAAACACAGGGGGCGCTCTTTGTTCTTCTCATCCAGGTTAGGTAACTGCTTCATCAGCTACAAAGGGAGGTAATGTACAGAAAATATGTATAATGCCAAAAAACAACAACATAGATTGGTTGACCAATGCAAAACCAACAAGATGTGTTTGTGAAACACTATGTCCACTTTTGAGCGATTTTGACCCATAAATTTGACCTTTAACCTTGAAGGATGACCTTGACCTTGACCTTTCACCACTCAAAATGTGCAGCTCCATGAGATACACATGCATGCCAAATATGAAGTTGCTATCTTCAATATTGCAAAAGTATTCATAAAATAAGCGATTTGGGCCACATATATTTGACCTCTGACCTTGAAGGATGACCTTGACCTTTCACCACTCAAAATGTGCAGCTCCATGAGATACACATGCATGCCAAATATCAAGTTGCTATCTTCAATATTGCAAAAGTAATGGCCAATGTTAAAGTTGGCGCAAACAGACCAACAGACAGACCAACAGACAGACAGGGCAAAAACAATATGTCCCCCAGTATATACTGGTGGACATAAAAATACAACAGCAGGTATTAATTATTATTAATACCACCAATATTAGCATGAGCTTGCAAAGTAGAGACATTCATATTAAATGAGAGAATGTGATCTAAAAGGTCAGAATCTGACGTAAGTAATAAATGTACGATTATTAGTAAAAATGTCTTCCGATCTAAAATCTTTAGAAAAACCGATCTACTGGAAAACTGACCCCCATTTTATGCCCCAGATGGGTGTTTCATTCATATAAATTATAGTTGCTATAGTATGTGATTTTTAAAGAACAATAAATGGGTCAGCTTGGTTTGTAACCCAAGAAGACAGGGTTTTCCAAAATCTAGCCCATTCTGAAGTAGTTCTTTTGTTCCTAGACTCAACTCATATTTCCCAAAATGCGTGATAAGTTTGTTTCGATCAGTTATTGTTTTTAACTTGATCAAAATACTATAAAATACTCACCATGGGAACCTCTTCATTGTCACTGGGTCGCTCCACAATCTCAGAGTTATTGTTCCTGTCAAACTCAAATGAGGCTCCTAGCACCATTATCACCTCTGGAAAGGAAGGAAGCACATGTTTTAGAAGGTGAACAAATGAAGACAAAAATAAGCAAATCATAAGATTTTATCAGCATTGTAAATGATCTTTCTTATATTGTGTAACCCATTAAAGACTAAAGTCGATTGAATGGTTTTGGTATTCAAAGGATACACAAATGGTAATGTAATAGAAAGTTATGCTTACAAAATTAATACACATTTTATCAATTTCAGGACTCACTTTGAAATACATGAGATTAATAAATGATTACACATTTAAACATTTGATATTCAACATCTTATGGATGAAAACTACATGTTGATAAAACCATGAAATAATGCAAAATTTCAAAATGTTATCTACAAAATCCCAGGTCCAAACACAATATACTTATCGAAATCAGTCAAATACAATAGACCGTAGAAATCAGAGTCACACTGGAAAAACAGGGCTTTATGCATGTGCGTAAAGTGTCGTCCCATATAAACTTTCCGCTTTAATTGACTTTCATTTCAAGGAATTCACTTCTAAACAAAAATCCAGTCTAAGCTGAAAGTGTTGTTCCTGACAAGCCTGTGCGGACTGCACAGGCTAATCTGGGATGACACTTTACGCACATGCATTACACCCTGTTTTCCCATAGCAAGGCCCGAAATCGAATGCTCCTACTTTTCAGTATCATGTGTGGATTCTTGCTGAAGAAGTACAGGTAGAGACGGGTGGTGTTTAGGAGCACCTGATCCTTGCTGAACTTGATTGACTTGTACCACCAGACTCCCTGAAAACAAGGTATAGCAAAGGTGCATGCATGTGGTGAGACACGTCATGCAAAAATGGGTCTTATGCCATATATGACCAGGGTAGCTCCAGACGAGTCCACGAAAATTGTCCGACGTATAGTCACACAAGGTTCCATGGTCTAATTAGTGGACAAGGTAGACTGCGTTGGCTATTCTGCAGCTACGCTGGCTGCATATGTCACAAGACCCATTTTCGCGTGAATCCAGTCTTATATCAGAGTTAACCTTTATTTTTCATTTACAGATATATATTAATATACATTTTGTATATACCTATAGACAATCTGGCTCAAAAAAACATGTACAAGCTGCAGGAAAGGAATATGCATTTTTAACTGTTTCAGTATTGAACACCAGGAAAAACCAGACTTGTAATGGCATCATTAATGTACACATCATTATTACATCATGATGACATGTATATATATTAAAAAGTCAGTACCATGCTACATGTATTTGTATGAGCTCCATTAGAACCTTATTTGTTGTGACTTGTAATGGTGCTTTTCCTTGTAAGAAAGTATATTATAAAAGGAACATTGCATGGTTGTGGTGTTCCAATAAGTTTTATCGCAATACTTGATTGTGTTAAATTGTATTCCACTGGCTCTTCAGAAACGTGGCATACAACTTCACTATATCAACTCTTGCCATACAACCCATTGGAACACCAAAGCTTTGTAATACGTATTCTTTCATTTTTTTTTTTAATTAAAGCTTTTTTAAGGAACAAATGAATATCAAAAATAAGTCATATACTTACTAATTCGAAGAAAGAATTACAGAAAATGGTTTATGTATTTTAACAATTACTACCGGGTATACTACCACTCTTTTTTAAATCAACTCACGGAAGACAACTTACCACACATGCTGGCATGATCACCATGAATATTCCAATGTAAACCATCAACACCTGAAAATATGCACAAATATAGACTGTTTTTGTTTGTAAAATTTTGTTTAAAGAAATTTTAACATTAGTTCCTTTCTCTATCCAGGTCTATAAGTTCTACCTCATTAAGTATAATATTGTTACGATTCTATCCTCAATTTAAGAGTATTTGTTTGCAAAAAAACAACAACACGGATTTTCCAATTTAAGCCAAAACAACACAAGTTTTCACAATCTAAAGGGCCCTGCACAATTGCCATGATGGGAAAAAAACACACTGCTTATGCAAGTTCTTACTTTATAGTTTTCTTAGCTGTAAAAATGAATTATTAAAGCCATTTAAGTTCAACGTGAGTGCAATTGTTGGATGATAATTGTAATGTTAGGTAACATAATGAACACATCCTCCAAAGATGCAAACGTCACGACCAGGAGTGAGCAACAAAGTGGCCCCAGGACACAACCCTCCACCAGAAACTCTATTAAGACGTGGATGACCTGAGACGGACCACATCATTTATTGAAGAAACTGGTGTGATCATGTACAGGGAATGCCAAGAAGAAGAAGGTAACAAAATAACAAGTAACCTAGTGAATGAAAAATTTGATATCCTATGATCCACAGTCAGTGAAGTGCCCATTTACTTACTTGTATTATTTGATCATCTCACAGATTATCTCTTAAACAAGTCTTCAGAATGCCACATTTTAATTGTCGTGTTTCTGTATGTCAAGTGTCTTTTCAACATTCTAAATGTAAACAAAGATTGTGTGGAGTCTTAATAATGAGGCAAATTTGGTCAATCCAACCACAATATTTTTCAGATTGAAATTCGTCAAGTAATTTGACAAGTATAAGAGGAGTAACTGTAACATATTGTCAAGAAATATGTTAAAGGGACATTACTGTGTTACACTAAATACTAGATCCCATAAGAGTTGTCTCTACTGTTAATCTTGTGTTTATATGATTATGCTTAATAGTTTGTTGTACACTTGTAGCTTGGGTGTGAATGAATAAACATGAAGCCACATACGCCTTACGTTATATTAATAACACCGGCTAGACTGAAACAGTAACTACACCACCCAATATTGGACCTAAACCAAGGTAAGCTCAACCATTTTCTTTCTAATTTTTTTTGTAAAATTGAGTGTCTTTAAAAGACTGCTGTTTTTTATTTCAAACTAAAATTTTCATTTACATAGTAATAATAATGTTACATATTTCAAAATTAAATTGGAAAAATAAAAATTAAGCAAAATTACAATATACTGATAGTTTAGAGAAAATGCCCCAAACAAAAATGTTCAAAGTGGTCACATTTCATAGATATTAGCGTTGCAAAAAAGACCTACCCATATGGAGTTCTTGTCCTCCACAATCCATTTTGGCAGAGCTATACCAAAGGTTGTAACTGAAATACATACAAAAATACAGATTTAAAGTTTGTGCTTATATTTAAAAGCTCAAAAACAGAAAAGATAAATTCAATTACCCAAAACTATTAGTAATTAAAATCTTCATGTAAATAGGCCTTTATGCCATATTCAAGAACACATAAATTTGAAAACATCTTATGACAAATGCATGTATTCATGTTTGGCAATTCCATAAAAACTATCATATTAAATAATAATTAAAACAAGTGATGTGTTTGTGAAACACTATGTCCCCTTTTGAGCAATTTTGACCCATATATTTGACCTTTGACCTTGAAGGATGACCTTGACCTTTCACCACTCAAAATGTGCAGCTCCATGAGATACACATGCATGCCAAATATCAAGTTGCTATCTTCATTATTGCAAAAGTTATGGCCAATGTTAAAGTTTGTGCAAACCAACAAACAAACCAACAAACGGACAGGGCAAAAACAATATGTCCCCCAGTATAGACTTGGGGACATAAAAAATCTGAAGTATATAAGTATTTGTTGAAAGCTGCTGGTGAGGAGGGAACAGAAATGCTGAGACAGCTGACTGAGGTCGTTTTCAGCAATGGTGTGATACCCAATGACTGGGAGGAGAGCCACATCCTTAACCTTTACAAAGGTAAAGGAGAGGCTCTAGACAGAGGAAACTACCGTGGGTTAAAGCTTACGGACCAGACGATGAAGCTGATTGAGCGTGTACTTGACACCCACATACGCGAGATGGTCGATATCGACGGTATGCAGTTTGGTTTTGTCCCTGGTAGAGGTACGACTGATGCAATCTTCATCATACGCCAGCTACAGGAAAAATTCATTGCAGCAAACAAGCCACTGTACATTGCCTTTGTCGATCTTGAGAAAGCATTTGATAGAGTTCCAAGAAAGGTACTGTGGTGGGCTCTGAGGAGTCTTGGGGTTCAGGAATGGGCAGTACGCGTTATACAGGGTATGTACACAGGCGCCAGGAGCCGAGTGCGTGTCAACGGACAGTATAGTGAGGAATTTGGAGTTGGAGTAGGGGTGCATCAGGGTTCTGTTCTTAGTCCCCTGCTTTTCATCCTGGTGCTTGAGGCTCTGTCGAGGGAATTTCGCGCCGGGGTTCCATGGGAGCTCCTCTACGCTGATGATCTTGCTGTGATCGCTGACTCACTTGAGGAGTGTCTCTCCAGACTGAAAGGTTGGAAGGATGGAATGGAAGGCAAGGGGCTGAGGGTCAATATGAAGAAGACAAAGCTCTTGATCACCGGCCCTGGACTAAATCTCCTACGTGACGCGGGTGCATATCCCTGTGCGGTATGTAGGAGTGGAGTGGGAGTGAACTCGATTGAGTGTACCCAGTGCAAACTTTGGGTACACAAAAAGTGCAGTGGCATCAAGGGAAGAATGACCAGCATCCCGGACTATGTCTGCCCGAGATGCCTGGACCAGGCACGTCCAATTGATGGAAGACCAGTTACCCAGGTGGTCGTTGATGGCTCACAGCTTGATGTTGAGGCCAGCTTCTGCTATCTGGGTGATATGCTATGTGCTGGGGGAGGCTGCGAACTTGCCATCATCACCAGATGCTGCACTGCCTGGGGGAAGTTTAAGAAGCTCCTACCAATACTGACGTCGAAGCATGTATCCCTTAAAATCCGTGGCACAGTGTTCAATGCTTGTGTCCGTTCTGCCATGTTACATGGTAGTGAAGCGTGGGCACCTTCCGCTTCTGACCTACAACGTCTTCGTAGAAACGACAGAGCAATGGCCCGCTGGATCTGTGGCGTCAAACCTGACGACGGAGTCGACACTAGCACGCTGTATGAAAAATTAGGGATACCAGAAGTCACGGCATCACTGAGAGCCAGACGTCTGAGGTGGTATGGGCATGTCGAGCGTGCCACTTCTTGCATCAATTCTATCACAAAGATGGCCATCCCTGGTGCAAGAGGTAGAGGGAGACCAAGAAAATCGTGGTCTGATTGTGTTAAAGATGACCTGCACACCTGTGACATGGGAGACACAGACCCACAGAACAGAAGAGCGTGGAAATCAGGTGTTAGACGCTCTAGCCGCCTGCTGCCTACCCCAGCTACTGGGACTAATCCCGCAGCAGATGACAAATAAACTCAGGATCAAGTCAAGTCAAGTCATAAGCTAAAAATTGTTTTTAAAAATTTAAAGTTAAAATTTGCGCACTGTTTTGTAGAAGAAGTCATATTTACCTCCAGGCCCATCCGGGTTCCCATACTCTTCCCAATTTTTTCTCGACTCTTCATCTGTTAACCTAAAATAAAAATAAACTTTGTCAGTGACCTTCCACAATGACCCAGAACATGTGTGTGAAATTTCAATTAAATACTTGTTGTAGAGGATAACAACAAAATACAATATGAATATTGTTTTGGAAGTTCTATAAACAAAATAAAAATAATGGGTAATAAAATATACTTCTATGGTTTTTAAACAACATTTTATATTGATATTTCTCTTAAACTGGGAAACTTTTCGTAACAATTCAGCCATACTTACGCTGCATAGGCTTTGGCCACTTTCATGAACATCTTCGAATCCCCGGTAGCCTTATCAGGATGGTACTCTAAACTGAGTTTCCTGTACGCCTTCTTGACTTCTCGTTCTGATGCACCCTAGAAAATGGATGTGCAAAAATTTAGGTAAATCATTTACAAGAGCTGTTTTTATAGTAGGCATTCCTCCCCCTCCCTAATGAAAAGAAATCACGGTTTGTTTAAGATTGGATAAAAACCCATATAGAGATGGGAGCAGTGGTTGTAGGTAAAAAAAAACAAAGATAATTAAGAGTATTTTTTGCCATACTTTGGGATTAAAAACTTCTGATTACGACAGCTGAAGATAATGTGGTCTACTAGCAGACACCAAAACATTTGCAAACATATGCATACCAACATATCTAATGGGGGCCATAATAAAGATGCTATAAAAATACATGGTTTTAAATATACAGATACCAACCCTGTCGATTTGAAGGATCTGGAAGGGGTCATATTCCGTGTATTCCATCTGTATAGTGGACACTTTGTATGCGAGCAGGAAAAACACCACCCAACCAACGATTAATGCTGCTTGGCTGAAATAAAAGAAAATATTTGATTTAGAGACTAGAAAATAACCAAGTACTTCTTTGAATGTAAAATTAAAGACCAGAGAAGCAGTATAAAAGGGCCACAAAATCACAAAATGTCTACTTTTCACTTGTACACTGGTGTTTTCACAGCAGAAAACAAAAATGATTTTTTCATAATATTTAAGTTTGTATTTAAATTAATAATATTTTCCAATTAAATTTGGCATACATATACTTCAGTATACAAACAATATGTATGTGTAATTTAGTGATTGTAAGTTATATATTTATTACTTACAGAAAAAAGTTTTTTGTTGTCTGCTTGAAATTCAAATTTCCCTGTAAATGCTAAGCACCGCCCACTTGAAAGGTTATGAACTTCTCTCAGCCAGTAGCTTGCGAATAACTCAGATCAAGTTTACAGATTCAACACTATACCAAATTGCTGTCTGCTCAAACACGTGTTTCTGTTTATAAACACTCTAATGTGATCAGCAAATCACTGTCAGATAAACCCAGCCCACTAGTTAATGTAGGTTAACATTTTACCACCGCAAAATCAAGCAAGTGAGATCCGGCTTTTAAGAGCTCTGAAGAAACATATTACATATTTTTAAGTGCACAATATTAATAACATTCAAATACGGTGTTTAAACAATTAAGAAGACTTGTATCTTTCATGTGTAACGTATGTGTAACGTATTTATTAGACAAAGACTGAGTTCGGCATTGTAACTTTATTCACTGGTCTTATTATATATTGACACCGGTCATATCGGCCATAGTACATATCGGGTCGGATACCACAATGTGTAAGCAGATTACTTACTGACATGCTCATTGACCTGCTTTAGAAAATCACTTGCCCCCTGGAATTTAACCTGGGTGTCAGCTTACAAACCCATTGGCATGTTTTTTTAACCTTTAGCAAGTGACAATAACAAATTAGTCTGTGATTTTAAGATTAAGTAAATGCATGATTAATAGCTTTGAAGTGGCGGGAAATTCAAACTGGTTTATTTGAAATGCTACTATAAATAAATATATTAATTAGACCTTGTTGAAAATACCACCTACATTGCCGTTCGTCTGGTTTTGATCCATGATGTTTTGACTTTAACAGTTTGTCTTTTAGTCTCGCATGGCGGACAATGGCACAATCTACGATTTCTTTCTTTTTCATCTGAAAACAAATTCAAGCAATACCATATCATTTTGTTATGTACTGTACAGTAATGTTCCTGCTTTAATTAGCAAACATGCCATCCTAGTCATTCAAATATTTATGGCAACAATTTAAAAACATTAGCTACAATACCTTTTGTTATTCAAAGTTGTTAATGCAATTTGTAACCTCTTCTTAAACAGCTCTTAAAACCTTGATTGTGAAATAATGAAACCGTGCATTAAAAAAGCTGTTCCAATCATTCAGGTTCCATTTTTTTTTCTAAAAGCATGCAACATGAGCAGGACAGTATGGTTAAAAGTTGTTGAGAAAAATATATATTTTTATTTTACCCCCATTCAACGCAAGTGCAAAGCAACAAATAAAACAAAAGAAACACTAGACGCATGTTCTTTTCTTAAAAAAAAAACATGAAAAAGAAACGAAATGTGAAAACAGTCCAGATGTTCACCTTCTGATTCAGCTCTAGGCCATAAGTAGTAGGTTGCTGGGATGATAACAAGAGCCCAAAATGAGAGGAGGAAATAGTAGAATGTGCTTCCCTCCTCGTCATACTCAAATTCCATCCCAGGCATGGTTTTCTGCTATTTGCAAACTGCGTCCGTTATTTATTTCGACGTTTTATTTTGAACCGGAAGTCGTCAACGTTACTGGTTCACACCAGTAAAGCCAACCTCCGCGCAATTTGACGGGAACCAGCATGTGTTGTATGTGAGAGCAAGGAACGACCACTCTGCATGGAGATTGCAGTCAAGCGGCCCCATCACCATGATGCGTCATCAAATTGGAGGAGAGGGGGGCGGGGGTAGACGGTTAGTCTAAAAAGCATCCTTTGAATAATAAGTGATTTATACTTGTAAAAATCCATGACGGTTACACACTAAAAAGCATATTTCCGTTTGCAATTTTGATTGCAGCAGACGCAGATTTTTTCACCGAGTCCTGGTCATGTGATAGTCATGTTTGTTTAAATTCACTGGAGTAGTATTTATGAACTGTCCGGTAATAGGTCATGTTTATTTTATTTTGTCTGCTAGAGGTGACAATAGCCAGGGAATCATTGTTATGAATTGTTGAAGGATAGTTGATGGAAAACTTTCCAGATAAGTTATTAAATGATTGAACTGTTAGAGTAACCTTGGGTTATATCGGACACATGGGTTTTTTCGGACGACGCAAGAAAAGCCAAAATGCACGTATCGATCGACCGTAGTTGTTTACCTCATAGACAAAATTATATTTGCGATTTGTAAACGGTTATTTGATTGGTTTACAATATGTTTCAACAATTTTGATTGGAAGAGATTAATTTTCTGAGAGAAGCGTTTCTTCCGTGACCTGGATGAAAAAAAGTCGCGCGAAATTCAAAAATTCTAGTTTAAAGACATCTTTTAAGTCGTTATGATGAATTGCATATAAAGTGTATTTAACTTTTGGTGTGTTTTATTGTTTTTCGAACTGAATTAAATAATGTTATAGCAAAGAAAGTTGGATAAATCGTCATAAATATTGAAAAATAAAAGTGTCCGAATATCCCCTGGTGTAATTGTATTAAAGTTTTGTCGCCGGGGTTTATCGGACACATATTTCATATTGACCAACCTAGTTATTTACGAAAGTTGTTATGGTCCGCATGTTTTATCCGAAGGGTCGGGTGCATTTAAACAACCCTTTTTAAGGCCTTCTCAGTACTTTCTGTCTCGTTTCTCTTCTAAGACAACCTGCGCAAGTCCATCACAGTAACGGTCTGTATCAATGCGGCTGGGTCATACGTCCCACCTATGGTTGCCGTAAAAAGCAAGACGCG
>VMBQ01000947.1:0-70836 GCA_007657795.1 Dreissena rostriformis | reverse complement strand
TCGTAGTTACTCGTTAACTGCATAGCACAAAAAAGCAAAGGCAAATGAGCATTTGCGTTATATCAAAGTACAGGTTTAGAAATTTTAAGAGTTATAAAAACAACGCTTGACTCAATGCTGGTCAAAGCTTTAATTAATTATTTGCAAGCAATTGTGATCTGATTTACAAAGGCGACAAAACCAACTAACTTTAACATTTATTTGACTGAGGTAAATATTCAGCACTTCCATTAAATTAAATCCTGGTATTAATTTAAAACACACATAATGCGCATGAATAATTATATATTTAATTTTCTCTGTATCTCAAGTCCAGCGACTTGATTGCAATCCCTCTAAAACAAGGAATTTTACAGAAAGGGGTATCTGATTAAATTTCTTTCATGTCGATTCCAAGTCTATAAATAGATAACAAATTTCTCTCCTTTCTTCTCGCACTATCCCGCCTTTGGTGGAGATTTAGTTTGCAAAAATGTTTTCCATTGTGGACAGTGTGATGAGTAAACATTATGCATTTTGTGTTCATATTTCACTCTATTAAATAATTCATCTTCGGTTTTGATCTAAGATGACATCCACGTTGGATATTCGTGTTCCTGACGTCTCGTCTCGTCTTGATACGCTTGCTTCGCTTTCCGAGTTTCAGTGTTGGTTTTGGTCTCATGATTCCTACAAATGAAATATAAATATTGTTAGAAAACAAAACAATAAAGTTCTTATTATAGTTCAAATATGAACCATATTTTTTTAATGTTTTATCTTTCTTATTTACATCACCAACAAGATACGTTTGTCGGCATGTTTTTAATTGACCCTTTTGCGAAATCAGCAGTTTTGTGTGTGATTTTATTCATTTCCCCCCAAAATCACTGATAGATGGTGATCATAAAAAAGTCGTTGTTGCTATGAAACAAGGAGACCATATGTGTGTTTTTAAAACACTAATTGAAAAATGGGCAAATTCGGCTAAAAAAATGAGAAATTTGGTGGTTTTTAACATTTTTTAAAATAAATACCTGGAAAATTAAAACAAAATCACTGAATTATCGGAAAGGTTTCTGATACCTATTTTAAAACCCCAAAACGGAAACCCTGTGTAAATTTGCATGACTGAAAAGGTGCATTTATTTAATTATTCCAGAAATCAGCAGAAAAACTTTCGATTTTGAGTGATTTTACACCAAAAATCATAAATATGCACGGCTGAGGCACTTAAGAAATGGGTTTTCTGGAAGGATATAAAATACCCTTTTCAAATATACAAAAAAAATCTTGGCCTCAAAACTTGCAATAAACACCCATGGGCTCTCGGACTATATCGATGACGAACTGCGAAATCCTGGTATTTGCGGTTAATCCGGGCACTACCGAATTTGGTAGTAATTTATTTTTGATTGGTTAGCGGATGGCACGGACATGAACGGAAACTAACGGAAAGTCTTCGCTACTTTCCGAAAATCTTACAACTTGGCAACGAAACAGTGCATATGCCACCATCTTGAAATACTTTAAGTGATTGCTTAGCAAAGTAAAGCACAACGGAAGCATGTTGAAAAGCAATATTTTAAACAAATTATATACTGATGACGTTTTTGCTAGTTAACTGGTTTTTCATTTTCTGCAGTCAAACGATATGCACATTGTATTTCATGTGCAAAAAACGTACATTTTTTTCGGAGTGTCGTTTTCGGATACAGTATTTTTCGTCGATTTTACATTATTTTCGACGTTCTTTAAATTGTTTTTATAAAATGACGAAAACACATGTGGTGATACGGATGGTCTGGTTTATAATATTTTATGGTTTTAATATGACGCCATTGCGCGAATGAGATATGGACTGAACATAACTTCCGGAAATAATTGGTTTGGAATTGCGATGGTACTCATGCTTTTAAAACGGACATAGGGATACCGTTTAAACGGTTACGTTTCGTTTATTTCATTTCGTTTAAACGTGTTGATAAATCTGTAAACGTGATACCCTTAGTGATACGCCGTGTAAGAGTGAACCTTTCTTCGGAGTCACAAACAATAAACGTACTTGCCTTATACTGTTGTTTGAGATATCCAAAAATCTGAAAATTTCTCGAATTTGGGACTCTCCGCAGTACGTTACTAAGACGGTTTACGAAAGTGAATACTCGTTCAACGAAAGCTTCTGAATCATGTAACAGCAGGATGTATACCACAGATTTGTCTTCAACATTAACGTTCGTCTCCAGGCCCCCATTTTGTTGTATTTGGTCGTAACCTTCATAGTTGAACTGCGTAAAGGAAGTCAGCAATAATTGCAAGCATAATTATATTAAAATATGTTGTTTTTTCCATAGGGAGTAGAATCAGAATTAAAGATTTCAAGGCTAAATGATAAGGCAAATATTTGTCAATAAACATAGATCTTTGGATAAGGGTAGCATACAGTCAATCTTGTGCTTGAGACCACTTGAATTAAACGACTTTTGTCTTATGCGACCACTTTGAATACCCCCGAGCGTTTTTACTATATTTTCATATTGTATTTAGCGACTTTTGTCTTACGCGACCAGCGACCGCTGATTTTAGTGTATTTTGATGTCCAAATCTTTAATTAAGCGACCACTTTGAGGTAAAAGTGGTAAATCTGTTGACCGTTCAGGGACAAATCAGTGTTAATTGTTTATCTTAGATATACAATTTCACCTTTGTTTTGTTTTCACACCAGCCATTATCCTTTGTCTCGATGACTGGTCTGACCGGGTGGCAGTCGTTTCCCTCCCTAGACGTTTCCGCCCCAGATGTTTCTCCCCTAGATGTTTCACTCCCATTTTGGGAGTGAACTGTCTACATAATAATGATAATATGAAAATTATATAAGAACTAGTTATTTGTAATAATGGGATATGTGAAAAAAAAACTCTTGATTAGTATTAAAAATGAGTGCACTTTATGTGTGTTAATATGATGTTCTGTGTCCTTTGATGTTCTGTGATGACCATTTTAATTGGAATAGTATGTTACAAATTACAATTATAATTATTGTATTAATGAATTCATTTTGCTACAAACAAAGTACAAAAGTAAAAGTTCTGTTTAAATCGGTGAGATTTCGGTATATTTAATTATATTTTAAAGCAAAGTATTAAATTGGCATGAAGTAGTTTTTAAATTATATTTTCTATCTGAATTGTTATGAAGTATTGGTCCAATAATTCTTATCTTTATTGGTGTATGATATAATTGTTAAACAAATATAACTTTACATAGTAATTGAAAGTATGTCAGTTTCAAATGACTTTGCAGTTTTAAAGTCCAATTTAAAAAAAATATAAGCGAACAAAAGGCAGTCATAAGTAAACAAACATATTGTTCTTTAATATGGCCTTCACACAAAGCTATTTGTGCTTCTTTGATCATGTCAGTTACAAGAAAAGTCACGAACTTGGGGAGAGTTGATAGCCTTGAATACATTAAATGATATCTAACTCCAGTGATTCCATTCAACCTAAAAGTCATGCAAGCTCAAAGGAAGATATATAATACATATTGTTACTAAAATGACTTTAACTGTTCAGTTACAAATAATTGGGGTTTGGTTTAAACTTAACTGAATTATAATATTAAGGGGCGCAACGATACAGCAAAACACATATTACAATATATTGCCATAATAATAACGGGTATTGCAATTTGTATTTAATATAATTAATACTTAATGAAAAAGTTGAAGGGTGTGATTTTTCCGTTTATCCGGTATTTCCCTGGATCATAATTTCGCAGGGGTTTATGAGATTCGTGTATATACGTTTGTTGTTGCTTTTTTAACAAAATATTCTTAAATTTAATAAATCATTAATACATATCGGTACCATGTTCAAACTTCGTTTAAAATGGCTTCTATCAAACATAATAATAATAAAATAAACACTTAAAACAAGAACATCAATTTATTGATATGATGTGCATCTGTTAATTTAATGGTCAAATCTAAGGTCGTGCACCTTGTCGAATGCATTAACTAACATAAATTCTAACAAATTAATTCTGTATTTGTAAGCTGTTTTATAGCCAAATTTGATTGTGACCTCTAACTGTGACGTACCCTGGCCTCTGAGGTAGGGAGACATGTTATACGCTGGAAATGCCTTGTCCTCATGGTTGTCATTAGCGATAAGTTAAATAGCATGATGAATGACAAAGTTACAGTCCGAATAAGCTTTTGATCGTTGAAGTTTTCCAATTGAAGTAAGAAGACGAGTGTAACATGCAACACGCTGTCTTTTGATGAATTGCATTTGTCCCTAGTTATTTTACAACCAATCGAAATATGGCAAAATATGGCAGGAATTTTCAGGCTGTTTAAGGCCAAATTTAAAGCCCCATTAACACTCAAAATCAACGAATATTTCGTTAAATATTTCTTAAAATAAAGTTTACCCATACAAAATCAGTGTTCCTTATAGCAATAGCCAAAATGTAAACGCCAGATGTGGTCTGGTTACATAGATTTAACGAGAAACAAAATGCTCGTTTTTTGTGGTACAATATATTCAACACATGTTCATGTCCCATGTTAGTGTTTGACTTTTAACCTCTACGTATGACCTTGACCTTAGGGTCGGGAGACGTGACGTGTAACACGACGCGTCATCTAATGGTGGTTTAGGTTTTAACCAAGTTATTGTAAAATCCCTAAATATATGGCAAAGTTATGGCTAAAATATAAATTGCTAAGCTTCAAACAATCGATCCTCGCATACAAAAAAAAACACACACAAGTAAACTGAACTATAATGAATAAAATTGCAGTCAAAGGGGAGTAAATATATAATGCTCAATATTAATAAGAGTTGTCTCGCATGTTACATACGCTCAATTCATAACTATGATGGTTACAAGACTTTTCTAAGAGTTGGCCTAATGACATAGTTTTTGCACGCATATTACCCAGATTCGAACTCGGCTAAGGTATTGTCCAAATAAACAGTCTAATCAGGCTTCATCAATACTGAGTCATACATGTGGCGTCTAAAGTGGTAATAAGTTTTTTTTAAGATTAGACCAGGTGCCTTGTTTTTGGACGCACGTAGCCAAGATTCGAACTGGGCCTGGATAGAGTTCATATATAACATTCATCACGTTTATGATTGGATGAAAAATTCGGCCTCTACAGTGGTCACGAGCTAAAAGTTGACGACGCCCTCCACATACCGCACATCGCCAATCGCACATTCTCGGCCCTTTCCGTCAAACATCGGATTAGTATATCGATAATCTGCGAGGGGTACCGAATGTCACATCGCCGGACGCAAGTCACAGGGTGATCACAATAGCTCATTTTGAACAGTACATAACACTCAATTGAATACCATGTATTGAAATTAAATGAAAATGGTATGTAATACATTATTGAAACGAGTAGAGTTATAGTATTGAAACGTATGAATGGTCTATATAGACTGTTCTTTTGTGCTTGTTTTATCAACCTTTAACCTCAACTCAGCAATCGGCTCAATGACAAGAATATCGTCAAATAGAAACAAAATGGGAATATCAATGTATCAAGGTACAATAATCATTAGGTTAATAAGACCACTTGCATTTTTTTTAAATTCTACTCGTACAGAATCGTAAATGGGTATTGCTGGGTTTAATTCATTGTGTATTGAAACTAGTTTCTTAAACATTTACGCGAAAGAAATATGTGCGCAAATAGTGTTAAACAAATGTCTAATTGTTTGATTAGATTTTCTGGGTTGCGTTTTGAATAAGATTGTGTGATAAAACTTCGTGAGTTTGGACCACTTTCCGAGCCAAGTATACAGGGTTCAGGATCACGTGACTTTGTGGGGCTCACAAATAAACGTTAAGGGATGTAAACAAACCGGCAAGTTGTGCTTTTTTTTCAAATAACGTATTAAAACATTTTTTCTCAAGGATTTCAACTAGTGCATAAACGACAGTTTTTATTCTGCTTATGGCAATGTGAAATACATCAGAATTACTTTATTTAATAAGCATGTGTTCTTGTTAAAAAATTCGAAGTGTACAGCATTCATGTACACTTTTATGCTGCACGCAAAGTGAAATGTTGTCACCGAGTTCAGACGAATTCAATGATTTATTCTTAAATCTTAAGATATCGGCACAAACTGCAAGCAAAACCTTCCTTTATGCACTCAATATTTTTGCAAATGTATTTAAATAACTTGAGATATTTACAAAAATAAAGTGTTACCATTCTGTCCAGCCCGTGTGTAATCCCCACGTGAAACCCGTTGATCCTACACCCTAAATATGGAGGCGAATGGAGTTTACCCAATGCCCAAAAGATTGATGTATGGGTCGATCGATGGGATGAGAGGACGGGCTGAAGTTTGCATGCAACAGACACGCACATCCAGATGTCACGGTGATATAAACACTGTGCGATATCATTTTCATGTCACGGTGATATAAACACTGTGCGATATCATTTTCATGTCACGGTGATATAAACACTGTGCGCCATCATTATCATGTCACGGTCACGGCCGGCCGGAATCGGACCAAATTTAAGCACAACAATCGAGATAAGATAAGCAATTGATTTCAAATCTCAACGATTTGATAATTTTAGTTTAATACCACATGACTTAGATAATAAGATGCATGCCCCGATTCATTTGCATAACAATCGGTGTATAACTATCAGTTGTGTGAAAGTATACGTCCGTCCTTGGCTTTAACACAGACACTCGGCATAAGTTGCTACCCCCCACCCTACCAGCTGTTACCCCTCCAAAACCCCTCAAAATTGTCCATTTGTTATACACAATTGAAAAAAAAGAGTGAATCGAATTTATATATATTTTCTTTACTCATAAAATATGTTAGTATGTTTTTTTTTCGCCCCCCCCCCTTTTTGTTTTGTTATTTTGTTTAACAAATGGACAATTTTGAGGGTTTTGGGCGAGGGTACCAGCTGGGGGTGGGGTTAGCAGTGGGGATAGCAGTAAAGATTCGGGGGGGGGGTAGCAGCTAATGCCGAGTGTCTGTGGGCCTTAATACTCTACAAATAGTATACCTGGTATATATGATTGCCGACATGAACTAATTACGAACAAAAAACGTTCATGATAATTATGTTTAAAGTTTGAAAAGTTTGATCGTTGTACGCTGTGATGCTCGATTAATATAAAGAGCATTCGGGCATAACCACAAATATGTAGTTTTTGTTTGTTCGTTGTTGTTTGTTAATCCCTTAAACACAGTAAGGGGAAATTGTGGAATAAGAATGTATGCATGTATTCTCACTAAATTGTGAAAACCCGCTATGAAGAATCACCGGGCAATAATGTAAACACGTGAAATTGCGAAAGCACATTGCTGAATTTTAACAAGCATGACTTATATTTTAATAGGCCCCCACTGTCAAGCATTGTCTCAGGTTAAGCGTGAGCTATATAATGACCACGTGCTGTTCATGAATGTACATAGTTCTCAACGTATTCAGACTATTTACTACTAAGAAATCACAGTTGAACCAGGACTAATGCATATTGGAGTACTGCACACAAATTTTACAATTTTGCAACACTACGAGGAACTTTGTTTAAGATAAAAGAAACGTTTCTCTCTCCATTGGCAATGTCACACGTGTTAAGCGTAAAGTTTTGCTAAGCATTCTTCTTCTTCGTTCCGATACACCACTCCTTTTAGATAGAAGATTATGTGCCGGACTTTCTAATGAGGACATGGGTAGAACCAGTACTTGGTGCCAGTCTGGTTTGAACCCGTTACCTCCCGATTGCTGGGCGGACACCATATCCACTACGCCACGGCTTCATTGTTACATGTGATACTAAGAAACAACATTTGAAAAATGACCATCCAATGGTATCGAAATGCCCAAACAATCACGTTTTTTATGATCACATGTTCACCATTTGTTGGTGTCTTTTTCAAGCTTGCATATTTAAGTCAAGCAGATGATGGCCTTGAGTGTTTATTCTCGAGGCTTGGCGGTTGCTGCCAGCAATTCACTTAATATTAAATGTAACGGGCGAGGTTCTAATTTTTAACACACTATTTTTAAAACAATGCAAATAAAATAATTCATGATTTTTTTATACGTAAAGAAATCTTTATCTTAATGAAATGTTCATATCAATGTGTAATTGGCATCTATAGAAAAACACATTGAAAAATGCCACTCACTAATTTAGGATCAATTGTAAAAATTATTAGACACGTAAGTACTTTAAAATGTCAACCTCAAACACATCCATGAAGCTTTAAATGTTAATGCTTCACCATAGCCTCGGTAAGTGCCGTCTTTATGCAATTAACCTTTCGGTTAGGGTTTTTAAATGTTAAATGATCGCAAATAAATAAGCAACCAAAAAACCAGTAACATCACAATTTAAAATTGTTAGTAAATGTTGTAACTTAAGTATGATAATAATAAATTGACACTATAAATAAAAAATAATTGACTACGTTGAACATGTGAATTCAATTATTCAATCAAACATGATCATTAATTATTCTACTTCCAACTTACACAGTATTAAAATAGCGTCTCATTTAAAACAAAACCACACACAACTACAGTGTCACTAGTTTAAAAAATTGATTACGAAATTGTTCATGTAAGTGCACATGTAAGTGCAAACTTACAACTATAATAATTAGTCTGAACATTTCAGCATGAGACGACTCCTCAAGTGTGATCAATGAAGTAATCTTTTTTTCTTTCTTTTTTTGCTGATCTGAAAATAAAAATGATATTTAATGCCACATGAAATTATTAATGAACCCTTTACAATTAGACTTTGACTTAAGTAATTGTTCGGCGTAGCTGTAAAACCCTCTTTTCACCTTAAATGAACTTGACATAACGCCAGCAGACCTGAATGAATACACTCCATTCATTCCATTGGCTGATTTGATCATAATGCCCCGGAACATTGGCAACATCACCGCTTGTTGTATTATAGGATGTAACACTGATCAGTGTAGGGAAAATCGAACTACTCTCTGCATGTTTATTTTGACCCAGTTACAATTACGCATTACCGGCAAATTCCATCTACAAGACTTTCAGGGTCATTGCTGGGCCAATAAATCGTAAGGGGAAGACGGAACGTACTATTAATAAATGTTGATAACACAGTATTGCTTTCAAGATTAAAATAATAAGAATTTTAGGGAAAGAAATGAAGGAAAACCTATCGGTAAATGCCATTTGTCTTGCATTGTGAGACAAAACTACCGAAATAGTATAGTGTCCATGATAGAAGGGAAATCGTTTAATTATCTAGACACACATGTGTGACGTACGCGGTCAGTCTGTCTGAAAATCTTCCTGCAAGCTATAATAGGCTGCCGGCATTTGCCAGTTTGCTTTAAAGAACGAAGTCTGACTTCAAATTTCTATCAGAAAGTATCGTGGTTTGATGCTCCATTTGCAAGACGCAATGAGAGTTTTAAAGACCCGCGTCATGCGAAAATGGGATTAATGGAATATGCTGCAAACGTAGCGCCAGTCCAGCCTGCGCATCCGCGCAATCTTGTCAGGATATGAATACTGAGGAGGATACTCAGGAGATACCACAGAACCTTGCGTGCTTTTTTTTTAAAAGCGGAAAGCGAAGCCCCTGACCAGACTGCGCAAGCGCACAGACTGGGCTTGCGCTACGATAGAAGCATAATTGTATGCCATACGACCAATATTCGCATGGCGCGGATGTAACAGTGTTATTTGAATGTGTCGAAAGAAAACTGCGCCTTAATAAAAATTTTCGATGACGAAGATATACATGAATAATAAGGCACGTGAGGATGTGATGTGATCACACGTTGTAAAATTTGTATCTACGAACGCTATTATGTGGTTTAATATACGTGCACTTCATGACAAACATTTCATGCGGTGGATATGCGACTTTAAAGTGAAAAAAAAGAACAAAACCAATCCTACACACGTTTATTGACATCGGCTAAAATCCCCATCAAAGGTTGTTGTTTTTCGGTGATTTTTCGTCTGTTCCCGACCCATCACGTAGTGTCAGGAACAGGTAATCCAGACTACTTGATGATCTCCACACGGAGTTTTCGTTCCATGATCTCACATGAATGTAATGTAACCGTCGTGCAAGAGATTGACATTTTCTACTGTAAAGTTAAAATCGGGTACAAGGGTATAGAATTACATGCTCTGGTTTTGTCTTACGAAGCGAGCATAAGTTTTGAGTTCAATGAAAATGTAGGCCTACATAGGTATTTACGTAAAAGAAGGCTGTAGACTGTAGTTAAATATAGATCAGTTTTTAGAGGATCTATATACACACTCCCACAAAGTGGGTGATGCAGTTACCAAAGTAGAAATATAAATAATACTTTTATCATTGGCCTGAACTATTTAAAAACAAGTAAATAATGTCCGCTTACAACGTTTTACGACGATAAACTGAATGATATTATCAGTTGTCAATTACCCCTATGGAGGCCTCTGTTCTAAAAATTCACATGACCCAAACCACGTGATGAATCATGTGACCTGAAATAGAGTATAAATACAGGAGCTTAACCGCGTGAAAACATACCAACTTCGGATTGTTTGTCTTGCTACGTCAGTGAACGTACGGACAAATTTCCAACAGCGAACATCGTTTGATAAATTTTCTACACCGCTTAGCAACACCTTTAAGCTTCGTTTAAGCACCATCTGAACGGAATACCAACAAAAATGGCCGATTCGAGACCACGACAGAACTTCCACGTCGAGAGTGAGGCAGGGATCAACAAGCAGATTAACATGGAGCTGTACGCCAGTTATGTGTACCAGTCCATGGTAAGTACAGTTGTACTAGGATTAAACATGTATGTAATGTTTGTCTACGTTGGTTTGTTATTTTCACGCATTCATTGGGTCTTGAATATTGATCTTGACATTCATAGTTTATGTATATCCGAACTGTCGATTGAACGCAACTACTGTAGAGACCGCGAAATTCGCGTGGTGCTATTTTTCAAGTTTTTAACAGGTAGGAATGTCGTCAACTATGTAATCAGGAAAATGATAATTGTGTTATTGGCGGAATATGCAGAATCCATGCACATGTATTCATTTAACATTAAGTAATATGAGATCTTCGCACTAGTATATCTACGCGATTGCTCTACATACCGTGATATTCGCGGCGGTAATAATTTTGTTACTGATGTTTTTACAAAACGTGGAACCATAATATGGAGAAATGCTTTTAACATGCAAACACCATTATATTTGTATAATGTTTAATATTTCATCAGTGAGAGGAAATCGTGTACAACGTGTATTACACATTTACACCTGTTATGTAAGCAAATTACAGACTATTAATTTAACCTATGTTTACTATGGTTAAGGTCAACACACCTTTATTAATCAAGATAAATCTTGTTGCAGTATATCTTAGCAATTTAATCCTTTACTGATTTGTGACAGAATGACATTCAGAATTCAAGTTATAATTTATAGTAGACGAATCAGGGCCCTCGATCTGCATTTTTTACCGCCGAATATCGGTAGCTTCCCCCATCAAAAAAGTATACCTTTTCCCCCTGTTTGTTGGAAAAATTCCCCACAAAGAGGGCCATGCGAATGTGTTTTTGACCCTACACATAAAAGGTTTTGATCATGGAGTTTATCATATATATGTTATAAATGCCTTAATGTCAGTAGGCTAGCTCAGTTAGTTGTCTGATTTCCGTAATTCTAATCACATGTTAGCCCTATGTTGTTTGTTAAACAGACTTGTTAGAATCCGTTAAATAACGATACTTTAAAGTATAATAACATTTTTAAATACACATTTTATTGCAGAGCAAATAATGAAAACCGCAACGAAAGCTCGATTTTCGTAATTTCTAAAATATCTGTTAGATCTATATCAAAGTTTTACTACATGTACAAGAATATGCATCACGCCTGCACCATTTTATACAGTGTTCTTATTTGTTATTAGGAAAAACATGTTATGTATTACACAAATAACATGAATGTCGAAATTCTCTTCCTTTCACTCGTGAATAATAACATGTTCTGAATTATGTACTAGTGTCAACTGTGGTTATGTACTGTAGTGTTCAAGAATAATCGAACAGTGTTTCATAGCACACTCGTTGGCTCGGCTACTGCAGTGGTTTGCAGATGTTGTTAAGACGAATTCACTGGAGAAACTATCTGTCTGTCTGTCTGTCTGTCTGTCTGTCTGTCTGTCTGTCTGTCTGTCTGTCTGTCTGTCTGTCTGTTTGTCGTGTACATAAACTTATAACTTATGAAACGACGGAGACAACATCGATAGCAATTAAATTTTAAAACCATATACATGTATCTAACGTTCATTTTCATTCTTGTTAAACGATGCGATTCTACGTCATAAATAGCTCGTTAGAGCCTAGAGGATTGAATCATGTGCATAATTTATCATCTGTATCACGCGATGTTTTATTATATATGTTATAGCATTTCATAAATAAACCAAAATCTTGTTTTAAATACAACCGAAAATCTAATGTAGATGGCCGTAGATTTGTTGTCTGCGCAGCGGTTAGCGCACGAAGTTTAAAACAATATGACTCAACCATTTCGCAATAAAACTAGGTCAATCCGTTATTACTGCGCAAAACATCCTGTGCAGAAGCTATACGTGTATAATAGAAACATCGATCTTTTTATTAATCGTTTGTACAATTATATATCCTATTCTGTCAAAATGCGTCATTTAGCATCAAGCAGACCTTTTGTTTTATCAAAGTTATGCGCTTCTAGGGAGCAATAAATTCAGTTATGATGGACGCATTTGCATTGCTTTAATTAACCCATGCTTTGCAACACATAAACCGGTCGTTTATTTGCCTTGCTGTACTTCGATCATGCGGTCAAGGACTTCTGCGTTAATGCGCCATACAATGTCAATATGCTGTTTTGGCTCTCGTAATCCATGATATTTCGGCCACGGGATTTGTTACAGGGTGTTATCTTTCAAATATGTACTTAATGCAGCCATCATAGCATGCTATTGTAAAAACTGTACGTAAACGAAGAGCAAACAGACTTCGGCCTATGCAGTTAGTTGTAAAGAGTAGTACATTACGTTAATTTGAAATACGTCGATCGCGCAAATAACCGTACGTTCGTGTTAGTATGTGTATGGCTGTTTCACAAGTCAAGGTAAGGATAACACAAAAAATTAACAGACCGGAAACCACAGCGCTGCACTCATGCCGGATACGCGGTTAAGAGGTCGAATAAATCATGCCAGTTTTAAAAGAAATGTTTTAATGGATGTCCGATAAATAAAATAATTCTTTGCAAAAGTATATCATGGTATCAGCATGATTAAGAAAGGAAACGTGACCGTATATCATAGCAGTTTTCTTTTCTGTGCGTGCTACCTCTTTTTAAGAGTAGTTAAGTGACCAACTTATTTCAATCTTAATCGTATTGTATACACTTTTCGGACCTATTTTTGAAACTAACTCGGTATAGCGCCGAACTGGTACATCCTCTGTTCGGTAGACATATTTCCAGACTGGCTATAGCTGCTACATAATAAGTGTGTGGATTGGTAATTTAATTATGTTTATGCCGTTCTCGCCCGATTGTAAGCAGTTGCAAATTACTGGGAGAATAATGTGCACTATATCCTGATTAATCGCTTCGATCGGGTTATTCTTGTCAGAGATCAATAACAAGTATGGCGACCGACCTCCGATATTTAACTTAAAACCCCTTTTTTTCAACACCCGAAGAATTCCGACCCTCATACAAGCCAACACAATCGTGTTTAGGCCTTCCGTTGCAAACGCGACGATGTCGCTCGGAAATTATTTTGTACAAATTGCATCATCGGGCGGCTGCTACTACCCTTGTTCGGTCCTAAGGACACGTGAACAAGTTGTTTGTATATGAGCACTTGGAAAGCAGGCCTTAAGTCCTGCAGTCCGCACAGCCTTATCAGGGACGACACTTTCCCCATATGTATTAATCCCCGTTTTCCCAGAGCGAGGCTCATATATTTTCCTTCCCCTCGATTCCAGGCCTTCTACTTCGACCGCGACGACGTTGCTCTGAAGGGATTCTCCAAATTCTTCAAGCATTCCTCGGAGGAGGAGCGCGAGCACGCCGAGAAGCTGATGAAGTACCAGAACAAGCGAGGCGGCCGCATTGTGCTCCAGCCCATCCAGGTACGTCACTTCCGGTACTTGAATTTAATCCATTTATGCCTAGTTGACTTTCCCATCCTTATAAATTGGATCAATTTATTTCCAAAATTAGGGATGTCTAGTATATTTATTTCTTTATTTAGAATATTTCTTACAGAAATTCCTTTAAGCAAACAGCGCAGACCCTGATGAGACGCCGCATTATGCGGCGTCTCATCTGGGTCTACGCTTTTTGCCAAGGTCTTTTTTTCTAGACGCTAGGCATACATGGGTTAAGTTGAAAAAGTTTCAAGATATTTATAAAAAAACGACCTTTACATGGAGTCATAACATCAACAAATATTTCAAATCATGTATTTTCCCTTTAAACTGATCGTATTAAAATGTTTTGCATTCCTCTGCTATGAAACTGTTTCCTCAAAATGCCGTTCAACGATTTTGCATACACGTCAACAATATGTGTATGAGGTTAAACCGCATTTTTCCCCACAACCTATGGTATTACGGTGCTTCCATAGACAAAATACTTTTAAAAACGGCAAAACTGAATTTTAAGTCGAGCGCCCATCGTTTTATTTTTGTCTGCAGTGGTCCCAATCACAACGCCATACTCGAATATGATCTAACACTTATATGATCAAGGTCCTATCTAACTTGTGAAAACGAATCAAGTACTAAGTTGTTTACGTTAACATTTGTCACTTGAACCATAGCCCGGTACTTAAACCATACACCGGTGAACGGGTTATTAAAGACCGATATTTGGCACGGTTAAATCGTGAGTTTACAACAATAGCATGGCTAATATTACATGTTACATAAATCAGTTCTATTTATAAGCATGTTCGTGTTCGATCAAGGCGGTAAAACCTTGAGAGATTCTTTATCACGACGAAGGTTAACTAAAACGTGACAACCATACCCGTGTTGGAAAAGCACGATTAAAGTTTAAATTTATGTTATCGTAAAATATTTATAGAATGCTTTAATACCGGAGAGCATTAAATATTGTAAACTACAAGTACTGGTGGGATTTGATCTACATGTACACTGCAAAATACACCAAGCGTGACAAATATTATATGCTCTGTTGTTAAAAGTGTACATAGATTAGCAACTTCAACTTTTAATATTATGTATGTTCTTGCATATGTGTAATGCGTGTTGTTTTTGCTGCTTTCTTTCGTTTTCCTTCGTAGCTTAGATTACACAAGAAACAATTATTCAAAATAGCTTAGCGCAAATCAAAGACTTAATTCTTCTCTTGCAAAGAATGGTTATCCTTTAATCATATATTTTTGTAATGACATATTCACCGTTTCTCGCTCTCAATTTTCTTCAAATATCCTCCAACTTGGTTGAAAAATGCGCAGCGTTTTATTTAAGGTTTTGCCTACGTGCCCGGCGCCTCTTTACGAACGGACCAGGCACGTGTTGATTCTGGCAATCTATATCAAGTGAAGGGCCAATTAGCTTGAAATAACTACTGCGTATATAGTTCAAATTTAAATTAGAATTATGAGCCATCGATTTTTTTTCCTGTACGAGTCACTTCCACTTGTGTCTGTTGTCAATAAGGTAAATAATGTATTTCGTTTACAATTGTTTGACCTATTTACTGGTTAACATCGATTTTTTTCCATACCAGATATGTATACACTCTCCAAACCGTTTACGGGCATTGGTTTTGGTGTTAAATGAGTCGTGTTCTGAGATAACTGGGCATAAATCTTGTGCGTAAATTGTCATCCCAGATTAGCCTGTGCAGTCTGCACAGGCTAATCAGGGACGACAATTTCCGATTTTATGGAATTTTTCGTTTAACTGATGTCTCTGCTTAGCAAAAATCCAGTTTAGGCGGAAAGTGTCGTCCCTGATTAGCAGGTATGACACTTTACGCACAAGCATTTTGCCCAGTTTTCACAGAACACGCCACAAATGTGTGACCGTTTCGCCAGGGTCTGCACTGTGTTATGGTCAACTTCAGAAGCATTTAATTCATATTGGAGATGCTAATTCAAAGTTGGTTCGCATCCACAAAGAAATTAGGGGCCAGATTGTGAAACCAATGTATTTGATCAAGTATATCATTCAAACTTTTTACGCTCAACCGTCGATCTTTTCTGTGTGCGTCTGTTTACCGTTCTGACCGTTTCTCCTAAGACCGTTGCACCTTTTCCAACGTTTTTGTCTAGTCTTGTACTTATTTTAAGTCTCGCTTTGGGAAAACTGTGGTCAATGCATATGCGTAAAGTATCGTCCCAGAGAAGCCTATGCATTCCGCACAGACATATCAGGGACGACACTTGCCGCTTTTATGGTATTTTTCGATTAAAGGAAGTCTCTTCTTAGCGAAAATCCTGTTAAGGCGGAACGAGTCGTCTTTTATTAGCCTGTGCGGACTGCACATGTTTATCTAGGACGGCTCTTTACGCACATGCATAAACATCGTTTTCCCAGATCGAGGCTCAATTAATATTGGAGATACTTAGTCAAAGTGGGTTTGCATCCGAATTGTTTTCGTTGCGAGAATGTGAAACATTATTTGATAAACTCTTTAACGCGCAACCGTCGATCTTGTTTTCTTGATGTTTCCGTTATGACCTAAGACCGTTTCACCTTGCCGTCGTATTGCTCTACTAAATCTGTATTTATGACGTCATCAGAAACCCGACAAGGACGAGTGGGGGTGTGGCCTGGACGCGATGAAGTGCGCCCTTGACCTGGAGAAGGCCGTCAATCAGGCGCTGCTTGACCTGCACACCATCGCAGACTCGCACGGTGACGCCCAGGTCAGTACGGTGACATCCGTGTCAGAACACGAATTGAATTGATTGAATTTTTAAGTTGTATCCGTACTTTTATCATATGTTTTTTTCGGCAAAACCAATCAACATATTACATCCATTTCAATCGGTTCTGTCTTTTGTACATGTGCATTTTCGCGTCTTAAAAACTTGCTTATTGATAATTAGTATTACTTATATTTATATCCTACGTACCGGGTACGTAATGTAGCAGAATAATGGATGAAATCGGCAGTATGGCATTTAATTTGTTTCACGTCCAAAGGAGAAATAAATATTGAGATAATAATAGATACGTCGGTATGTACTATTTATTTCTTATGTTGAGAAAATAAATCTTAGCGCGTTTAAAGATAATGCAATCTTGCTTCTCAGACGATGTTACCGAACTTAGTTTAGCAATGATCCAACAATTTTGGTAAGACAATCAAACGATGGATTTCAAACACTGTTGCAAACCTATATGTTTGCGAATGTTAAATTAACATACAAACAAATATGTTACCATAGTGTTAACACACGTTAACAGTGTTTGAAATCCATCATTTGATCTTCATTTGATCATGCATTAAGCCCGGTTTTCGTGCGTGTTTTCAGATGATGGACTTTATCGAGGGCGAGTACCTGAAGGAGCAGGTGGACGGGATCAAGGAGCTCAGTGACCACATCACCAACCTGACCCGCGTCGGCCCCGGCCAAGGCGAGTGGCACTACGACCGGAAGCTCGACTCGTAGGCACTTCCGGTGTCGCCATTTGTCACGTGATCGACCGTTTCTGCGTCCACGTGGCTACCAGACCCAAGAAATAAACTGTTTTTAATTGAAACTTAACATAATTTTGTTTAATCTGTTTTCCCTTTAAAGAATAAAGTTATTTTTTTCAAAACTGCGGGTCTGAAAAAAAAGAGAAAAAAAAAGAAAAAAAAAGAGTAAAATTTTAATTCTCAAAGTTGTTGTTATGTTTTCTTCTTCTTTTTTTATATCTGCACACGTAACACTCCATAAATAACCACCATTTAAGCAAAAATGAGACGATGGGAAGAGCAACAATTCCAACAATAATATAACTTTTTAGTTGTTAATACTGTGCATGTCGAGAGTCAAATTCGATACATTTTTTTGTTAAACATCTCTATATTAGATACAAAGAGAATACAAGATTGGTGCCGCGGCGAATAATTCTTTTTTGAAGAGGCCTAGAAAATGAACATTTGTCCTAATTATATAAAGGCCGATTTCCAAGCTGGGTTACGTTGGGTCAAAAACTAGGTCACCAACTCAAATAAACGAAAATGCTTGTGAACACTAGCGGCCACATTTAGTGTCCATCTTATATGAAACTTGGTCAGGTCATTAAGATGAAATCTCGACTTTGTTCCAAACCGGTTCACGTAGGGTGAAAACTGGGTCACTTGGTCAAACTGAAGGCCACATTTGTTGCCAAATTTTCATGAAACTTGGTCAGAACAATTGTCCAAATAATATCTTGTCCGAGTTCAATATTGGGTTAAGTCGGGTCAAAACCAAGTCTATTCTTAAGAAAACGCTCGTGTTCTATTGACATCTGCTGTGTTAGAAAATGGTTTAAGTCCGTTCAAAACATTGCCGACATGGGGCGGATGGTTTTCCGTATATGGATATAACGAATCGTTGAGACTAGAAGACTTTGTCCCAACTTCATGATTTTGGCTGAAACCCTTTTTCTTACGATGTCTCGGCTGAGTCCATTAAAAACATGGCCGCCAGGGAGCAATTCAATTGTCTTTCTATGACTATAATTAATCTTTTGAGCACTCTAGAAGCCACATTTTTAGTCCAATGTTCACGAAACTTTCTCAGACCATGACAATGATATGTGTCTCGTTCTGAGAAAACTGGACAAAATGCATGTGCGTAAAGTGTCGTCCCAGATTAGCCTGTGCAGTCCGTACAGGCTACCGGTAATCAGGGACGACGCGTTCCGTCTTAATTGGATTTTTTGCTAAAATGAGACATTATTTCAACAAAAAAAATCCATAAAAGCGGAAATTGTCGTCCCTGATTAGCCTGTGCGGACAGCACAGGCTAATCTGGGACGACACTTTACGCACATGCATTATGCCCAGTATTCTCTTAACGCGACACAATCATATTTAGCTTAAACAAATTCCGGACTGCTGAAAAACATTGCCGTAAGGGAGCGGATCAGTTTCTTGGGGAGAATTATTGTGAACACTCTAAGAAGTCGCAGTTTGTACCCACGCATCTTGAAACTTGCGAAGAACACGTGTTTCAATGATACCACTACCGAGTTCGAAAATGATTCTTGACATTAATTATCGCACAAACGTGCAGTTCCCAAAAAGACTAAATCTACATTTTCATTTGTTTTCTTTATTGTACGTATGCAAGTAAGTGCGTGTGTATGTATGTTTGTATACAGCAGCTAGTCAGAGGCAAGAAAATGTGGTGTATTTATTCCACACTAAGGCATTGGTATAAATTATCCACAACTGCCTAGTGCTTAAATGGCGGTGATGAGGCTAAGTAGAAGGAGTAGTAGTAGTTTCAGCAGCAGCAATAGTAGTTGTAGTAACTTAAGTGGTTTTAGTGGTGGTTTGATCGTTTGTACTTGTACATTCTGACTAAACCATTACTAAGTATCGCTAACCACTATTTGGCTGGAAACGACTTGTATGTTTCCAACTTGAAATAAAATGTCATGATCATGTCATTTAATTATATAAACACATTTTAAAGATGCTGAATAGTACTTTAGTCGTTTTTAGGGATAAGAAGTAATAATTGTGGTGGTGGCAGGGTGTGATAGTGTTTGGGGTCGAATGTTGTGTTGTTGTGGTCGTTTTTTTTTAGCAATTACAGGGTGTGTTGTTTTGTCAATAATTAATAGTAAAAGCAAATATACGCAAAGCAAATATATAGTTTTTGTTGTCAGTGTTGTCTTGTACCTAGTGTTGTCATGTTGTCATCTGTTCATGTTGCTGTACTACGCCTAGTTTTGTGGTGTTGTGTAATTGGAAAGGCAATTACAGGATGTGGAATGTTTTTTTTTAAATAATTGTTAGCAAAAGCAAATATACGCAAAAGGGATTAAAATATATACGACCACAGACATTAAATTGTAACCGCTAACATCCTGAACACAATTATAAAACGCGAAAAAAAAGGAAAAGGAAAAAACAAAACAACGTCAAACAAGTATTTTAAATAAATCTGTCATGGATGAAAAAGGACTGTGTGACTATTAGTCACTAGCGCATGATTGAAAAATCAAATTGCACTTTGTTATATAAAAAGACGCACGTATGTACATGCATTGAAATAAGTATCGACGCAGGTCAAAGATCAAGAACATAGTATGAAGTGGTAAAAACATATAAGGAAACAATTAGTGTAGCTTATACGAAAAGAAACAACAACAACCCATAGAAGTTCATGTGGGGTTGTAAGTATGAAACATTAGATTCATAATTGTTTTCCAAAAAGTTACAACTATTATTTCCTTGAACAAATTCACTCAGGTGAGTTAAGATTTCCCTTCGGAACTTTGTGGCCTTAACAGCGTTTTATGATATTCAAGTTCATGCCTGAACGGTCCAACATAATATCAGCTAAGAGTTAAACAGATATGAGTTTATTTGCTTGGCTCGTGATTTATGTTTCTACACCTCGCTAACTTAATGTATCTGTTAAATTCACGCTTGTGGCTTGTGTATGTGAAAGTCCTTTGCCGATCGCAAATTTTCCTCTCGAGCTCTAGGCATTTTACCTACTGAACACAATTATTGACAACTTAACAAAGTCAAAGGGAAACCATCCTTACATTTAATAGTTCAATCTCGTACAGGTGAAGCCCCTTTTATAGGCAAAAAAACTACTAATAAAATAAGACGAAGTTTATAAAAAAAAAATGTTGTTGACAGATTCAAAACAGGGTATTTTATATAATGCTACCTCACGCAGGCGTAAAATCGATCATTGGAATAACAGATAGTTTGCTTGTTGAATTGTAAGAATGAAATAGTGCAGGGCCTCCCACATGTACATTTATTACGCATGCACATATGTAAACGGAAGTTCCAAGCAAAAGTTTGACAGCAAAAATAAAAATCAAATTTAAAAACTGAGATATTTTAATACAGGTTCACCAGAATACGTTGAAACTTTCCTCGACTAGTACATGTTTTGATGAAAGACATACACAATGTAGATAACAAATATTTCCCGATTTTACACACAAAAAAACAAACACGTTAAGCCGAAACGTTAATGAACGCAGAAATAATCCGAGGACTGTTTATTATTTACTTTCCAATTAAACAATTCAACTGATTGTTAACTATTAAGACAACAATTTTATAAGCACGCATTTCCATTTAACGTATTGATCGCTGACGCGAAATGACGTGAGGGTTATTCTGCAAAGCCTAATCTTTTGGAACTACTTTCTCTGAGTTAATCCGGGACATTGTGCAGTTAAATGCATGTGTTTAAACGAACTCTGTCAAACCCCTATTGAACTTCCCTTTCATGTTTACAATACTAAAGAAGTTCATGATAAAATCTACAATTACACTTTCTCAAAACTTACACGTTACTGAACTTTATTCTTATGGGCATATACAACTACATGTGAAGTATGAGTCTAGTTCCATTTGATATATTGGTAATATTTAAGAAAACATGTATAAATATATATATATATATACGAATCAAAATATTTGTATGATTACAACTCCATTGAGATTCGAACTCACACCTACACAAATCGCACATTGCAATATAAGTTTCAGACTTTGCACCGCCTCCTCCACCTCTGCCTTTAGTATGGACGGGCTTTCAACGTCGGCTTCCGGCCTGGGAATCGTTTCGTAGAATACTGGAGTCTGGTTATAATACTATTCGTTTTGAGCAATACAAAGCCGCAAAAAAAAAACATTGTTTAAAGTGAGCAGTGTATGCTTTTATCAATGCATCGGTCACAACAACGGAGAACACGAACTTGCATAATTTGAAGTTCATACTAGAGAGATCTAGTGTAGATCTACATAGTGGCATGAATAACAAAAAAATATCAGCCTCGCTCTGTGAAAAGGGGGAAAGTGTCGTCCCTGATTAGCCTGTGCGGACTGCACAGGCTAATCTGGGACGACACTTTACGCACATTCATTAAACCCCCTGTTCACAGAGCGAGGCCCAATTGCATTTTTAACTGTGTGTTCATATTTCGGATTTATTAATTTTTTGGTGTTCATATTGATTGTGCTAAAAATAAATCAGGCGTGTGAAGATGCTGCATTTGTTGACAAAGTATTTCGGCGCGTGATGTTCATAGATTTTCACACTTGGGGAAAATGTATCTGCTCCACAGCTTTTTTTTTAGCGCTTATGTATGCTACTTTGCAATTCAAGTGCAATTGAAGAAAATAGCATACGACAGTACAAAGACAGACTTAGCGATATATTTCAAAACTTAAATACATGTAATTAAACAATTAAGTTACGAATAAAGAATACAACACGCAAAATGAATATTATTGGACAATGAATAAATAGAATTAAACTGCAGACGAAGTTAGTAAAATTGAAATACAATTTCGACTCAAATAAATCTCTATAGTTCAGCGCCTAACAGTATCGAATACCGATGTCTGCACACTCTACAGAGAGCAAAGTCCCCGGCTAGTTTCGATTTCCAGGACAAAGATATCATATCGGAGCGAGGAACTGTCAGGAATACAGGTACACTGTCATAGTACATATTGCATGTATTTCGTGTTAATTTCTGTGTTTGTTACTGTCTGTATTTGTATACACCAATTTGGGTGTCAATTAATTACAGCCCAATACTTTTGGCTGTAAAGTGAATACATAATTAGACATATTAGAAAATGTATTTGAAATATTCATTTGTTATTCAAGTAATGTTTTTATACAGAATTTGAAAGTTCGAACTATATCAGACAAATATTTATTTGGATGTGCTCGAGCTATCTTTAACGTTATAACAAAAACGTCAGTAGATGCCCATACGTGTTTAATATTTTCAATCGTCACTTGTATTTTTTTTTATAAAAGACTGTCGGATCAAAACCCATTTTAAATTGTTATATCAATAACAATACTATTATAAAGTTAAAAAATAAAAATAAACATGGGCATTGGAAATTAACTGTTTAAATGTACTCTGTTTACCCCGTTTTAAACTTTGGCAAAACATTTCGATAAATTATTTACACGCAGGCAATCGTTTTGTTTCCGCGCATGCGCTTTACACGGGTTACATAGGTGCCAACTTATTCGTTTAATTCATAATTATATCAGTTTGCATCTGTGAAGCTACTAGACTTTGAAGCGGAAATTCGGCACATCTTTATACGACGGAAGCTGCTTTATGACCGTGCTGTAATCTTTAGAACTGTTTGTCTAAGATTTAATTGAATTTCTAACTATAATGGCTTGTTAAAATAAAAATGAAAACCTTTTTTTTAACACATTAACTACTTTTTTATCGATAGAAACTATAGAGTCATGCTTGTACATGGCATAATTACAAAGAGTGAAGAATTCATTCAAATTTAGGTTACATATATGAGCCTCGCTCTGTGAAAAGGGGGTTTAATGCATGTGCGTAAAGTGTCGTCCCAGATTAGCCTGTGCAGTCCGCACAGGCTAATCAGGGACGACACATTACGCTTAAAGTGGATTTTCGTTAAGAAGAGTCTTTCTCTAAACGAAAAAAATCATAAAAACGGAAAATGCCGTCCTTTATTAAATGTGCGGACTGCACAGGCTAATATGGGATGACACTTTACGCACATTCATTAAACCCTTTTTCACAGAGCACGACTCATATATATTAATATACAGTAATATAATTTAGTACTTTTAAGTTTGTAAGCAAAAGTCAACGTGAATAGCTTGCACTGAATGTGAGATCGCAAATGTCTAAATCAAAATGATGTATGGTAACATATTGGGTTGTGTTCGTTGGGGTTATTGTTTCGCCAGCATACTGTTTATATCCTTAGCAGGCGATGTTTTAATTATGTCTTTTTCCCCAGTATTTATAATGAGAATAAAGTCCTTAATTTAAACAGCTACGTACTTTATGAGTCATAACAATTATCGGCACCACGCATTAGTCCTCGTTCCACAGGGATCTGCCTTCGAGATTTATATCTTTTAAGAGCTATAGAGCTATATGGGATCGGCTACACAAAGTAACCCAGTGACATTCTTAACCATTAACAGGTGCTCGAACTTTGCAAATAATTGATTGCTTCATTACGATAGTAATTAACGACATTATGTTACCGATAGTGCTTTTAACGAATTACATGTTCCTTGTTCCCGAACTTCGTTTAATGTAAGTCTTTATCGCTATACATACTTGAAAAATATAAGATGGAAATCCAATCCCCTAACTCGATGCATTTTGGTTATTTCACAAAAATAGGTCTAGATCATTTTGAAATACAGTACAAGTTTACCACATTTTTCAAGGACACCCTCTTGAATGAACTAGTTACAATCACCAACTTTAAGTATTGGTCACTTTTTATTTAATATTGTTTTTCTCCATATGTTTGCTAATAATAATTCGTTAAGTCAGTTATTAAATATCCTTACTAAAAGCACTGAACTGTAATAGGTCGGGCATGTTCTCAGTTCCGGTTCCAGGTGTTCCTGCGCATCATTCAAAGAATTTGCAGATTGTCAACTTGTTTTCGAATATCCCTTGTACAATAAAATCATTATAATGACGGGAAGGAATGGAATGGACAGAAGATGGCGTAAATCAGTGGTTGGAATCATGCAAGCTACAATGTCTTCTATATCGGCATAGTAGCATACTCGTCCGAGTCTTTGGTCCGTCCATGTTAAATTTTGGCAATATACGTTTGTATAGAAGCTCGCTGCAAACTACGCACACCAAGTTGCTGTATGGCTTGAGTGTGGATCGGGTTGATTATGACAGGAACGAACAAGGTTCTGAGATGGATAATATCCATCGCAATCCTTAATTGATACCTGACACCGATCTAGCTCATTTGGGATTCGTTAAAACAAAAAACCTCGTAAATTGGGTGGGTCATACGTGAAAAGACTGCAGCTGATGCGTTGTTAATACACGGTATGCTATTTTGAGCCTTTCGAAAACGTATAATACCACCCTGCTTGTGTTTCAGTTGTCATGGAGGAATCGTCCAGCTGGCATGAAACCTCCAAGGTGGTATTCAAGCTCCACGTTGACTACTGGTAAGTCTGCTAACTACAAACATAAATAATAAATTGTATATTGACACACGTCTTTATCACTGCAATATTGACGCATGTCCATATTTCATGCAATAGTGACACATGTCTATATCTCATGCAATATTGACACATGTCTATCACACTGCACTATTGATACACTTCTCTATCACTGGATTATTGACACACGTCTATATCTCATGTAATATTAACACATGTCTATATCACTGCTACATTGACACACGTCTATATGCTGCAATATTGACACAAATCTATATTACTGCAATATTGACACACATCTATATCACTGCATTATTGACAGGCGTCTATATCACGATAATATAGACACACGTCTATATCACTGCAATATTGACACACGTCTATATCACTGCAATTTTGACACTTTCCTATATCACTGCAATATTAACACACGTCTATATCACTGAAATATTGACACACGTCTGTATCACTTCAAAATTGTCACTTGCCTATATCACTGCAATATTGACACATGTCTATATCACTGCAATATTGACACTTGCCTATATCACTGCAATATTGACACTTGCCTATATCACTGCAATATTGACACCCGTCTTTATCTCATGCAATATTGACACACGTCTATATCACTGAATATTGACACACGTCTGTATCACTGCAATATTGACACTTGCCTTTATCACTGCAATATTGACACATGTCTATATAACAAACCACTAGAACACACAATAATTGAACGAACCGATAGGATTTTGACGAAGAGGATATTATTTTTCTATTTTAACTTATTAACGTTTACACCTGTTTTTTTATTAGTTAATTAAATCAAATCATAATATTATATATAGTGAATAACAGCTTGCTGCCCAATCGTTTTGTAACACAGCATTACTTCGTCCGTAGCCAATATAAACAGTTCAGCAATTAAGTGGATAATAGTCTAATGATAAAAGTATTTCGACATTAAAACGGCATGGTGCATGGTTGTTACGGACATAAAGATATCGAACTAGCTGTGCGGATTGGATATGTTTGTGGCAGTTCGAATATGTTTCTTCATAACTGCATTTTATTCTGTTCGGTTAATGTTCGAAATAAACACATTTGACAATTATAATACAAATATCATCACAAATATGATGTGGTATCAACTCTGTTTTAATATATTATTAAACCCACGTTTTGTTGGTGATTTCGTGTTGGTTACGACTTTTGAGACGTCTCAATGTCTTAACATTTTTCTGGGTACTTAAATAATTTTTAAGTCATTCAATTAATACCAGGATACAATATTAGGTATGCACCTAACAAATATTGAGCAATGCATTCTGAACTATGGTATTCGTCGTGTGTACATTACGAACACATTTAACTTAATACAATTAAGATCAACGAATAAATGTTGATTAAAAATAGGTTAGGACATGTGTTTTATATCCTAATTACTATTTGATGTAATGACATCAATCAACCCACTATACCTCGCAGTTAGTATAATTCCCCATTCCTATAATAGCGAGATATGTACGTTGTAACCATAGTAACAGGCTACAAATTAGATAGGTTTAAAATGAGTATTATTATTTCATGACACGTAATTGAAAGATGATGGACTTTATACGTCATCTATTTGTGATGTGTTTGTAATCCAAACAATTTTGTGTTAGTAAGAAGGACAGCGACATTATGCCCAGTGATATTTTTGCAAAACTCGGCTAATTCATATAATGTTTCCTATTTTAACTTATTAACTTATTAACGTTTACATCTGATTCGTATTCGTGAATTAAATCAAATAATGATGTTATATATAGAGAGAATAAAAGATTGCTTCCCAATCGTTTTATAATATATCAAGTGAGGCTTAGTGTAAAATAACGGCGACTTTTTTCATGCCTTGCCTGATATAGTACAAACATGATATGGCAGTAACCTTTTTTTCTGATTACCATACGGCTGATAATTGCAATCGAAAATATAAAAAGGAATTCCGATCATACAAAGTTAATAATCACGTCAGTTGTGAAGTGACACATGTGGCTACTGTCTGGAATGGCACAATGTTTGTTGACATCAGTCAGCTGCTGATAAATGTTGCTTTGTGTATTTGCAGTGCTCTTCTACTGCACCATGTAATTTTGCCTAATTGTATAACATTTTATTTAAAGTATATTCTTTTTGACATTTGTGTGCAACCACTGGTGATTCGATACAGGCATCCGTGCAATTATGGAAAAAATCTGTAAAGAGATGCCAAACCTCTGTCCAAATACGCCAATCAAGATTTATGTAGCATTAAATACGTATAAAAAGGGTTTTAACACTTGCTCTGATGTTTTTGTATGTGTATTTTCCATAAACCTCAATGAAAACCTTATGACTATTACATATGTGTAGCACACGGACTGATACTGCTGTTCTAACCGTATCCTATAAATAACAGATACTTATTAATCGAGCAAACATATTGAAGCTGTGTTCTAACTGTGTCATATGCGCTCCAGATACGTGTGACCCGATCACGGGGCCAATTTTACGGCCTTCAAACTGGCGCTCCTAGAACGCTGGCCGTGTGCTGATGTCACCGGATCTTTCTCCATGGAAAGTAGGTCAATACTTCTGCTCTTTAGTCACTGCAGACGCAGTCGCAAATTTGATTAATGTTTGTATTGGTTTGCATTAAAATGAATTAAATACAATAGGTGTCCCCTCCACCCTCAAAGAAGGGAGGGTATATTGCTTTAGCCTATCTGTCGGTCAGTCGGATGGTAGGTCGTATATCTGTAGTCTTTTTATTTTCCTCGACATAATCAAGAGAACGCTTTAACATACAATTATGCTAATTGGTGTGCACCAAGTTTGTATATGATCATCATACTTAGCAACAAGAGAAGATCAACAGGTCAAAGGTCACAGGGACATGAAATACACAATATGTATTCTCTATGCACCATTTTTTCTGCATGCAGGATAAATAGATACCGCTTTAGTATACGATAAACCAAGTTAATATGTTGATTACTCGGGAGGAAAGGCAGACGCCTTTCGGTTTTGAAGTCAACTATTCAGTGGTCAAGTTCAAAGGGTCATGTAAAATGAAAATAGTTTCCACAAAATAGTAAGAACATTCTTGAAACTAAGCTAATTGTTGTCCTTAAATAAAGTCAACTGTATGACATTAAATGGTAGACAACCCCTTTGTCTTGTGTCATCTCATCATGTTACATGTCCTTGTGGTAGTTAATTTCCCGAGAAAGCACAGAATGGCAAACAATCAATATGAGGATCAATATAACATAATGTTATAGTAACAAATATGTCAAAATCAATGTTTTATAGAAATGTAATTGTTCCAAATAAAATGTCTGGTAGAAATATAAGTCTGTAAAATGAAATGTCATACAGAAATATAGTTATGCCAAATGTAATGTCTGACAAAAAGATAGTTATACCAAATGTATTGTCTGACAAAATAGAATTATGTCAAATGTTATGTTTGACAGAAAATTCTGCGTCAGTCTTGCTTGAGCTTCTAGATCACTAAATTAATAAGCTGGTTACTCTTTCCATCAAAAGTGGATACACAATCATTGCTAAATTGTATCCCGAGCAATAGTGTCATAAACCTTTGAACTGATTATCTAATATGCATGTTCATAAAACATTCTGAAAGATTCTGGCCATGAAGTTTCATCGATTAAAGTGAACTATCACTGAACTGTGACCATAGAGTTTCATTGATTGAAGTCAACGTATTACTTAAATGTAATCGTTTTCTGTTTTCGTACAGCATCATGGCTCTAAAAGCTTTTTGCAATGACCACCTACATCGGATACATTGACACGTCTTTTCATTTATTACATGGGAAACATTGCATGCGTTATGGAAGTTCTCCCTACATATTTAGCAATCATGGCTGTACATGTTGGAAACGTTATATTACTGTCCTTGATTTTGTAATCTGAGTCATGTCTTTTATATCATTCAATGGATTTGCATCTATGTTTGCTTAACGCGTTTTCCATGTGAACTCGCTCAAAATGCTATTAACATACAACCACTATCACTGAAAACACAGAAATAATGTCATTTTACTTAGAAGATTTCCATACTTGTTAACCGCGTAGCTGTCTAATCCATGTTTTGATCCTTTTCATTAGCTAATTGAATGTTGGGGAAAAAATCCCGCAAGTAGACCAGAATGAATTATTCCTAATATTTCATTTGCTCATTTGTGGCAAGTATTCCGAAAACATTGGCTACATGACTTTTTCGAAATGAATATAGCGTAATGGATTATCGTTATATCGTTTTAAAAAATCCCCAAGATTTTGTGCATATTTGTTCATACAACATATACAGCCACATATGTGGGTTGATTAAAAACACGAATAAACGTGTCAGTATCGGGTAAGTGCTAATAATAACTTTGTCGTTATGAATATCGGTAGTCATGTATGTTTTGTAGTTCCCTATAATTCATGCTAGTTTTAACTAAACTTTCTTCATGAACAATATGAAATAGCAAACTGATTTAATTAACTGACACTCTACAATTATACTTCGTCTTAGTATTATCAAACAGCTAAAGTGAATCATGTTTGAGTTAGATACATATTAATACATATTTGTTACGTATGTATTCATGTATACTACTTTTTCTCTTTTACTTCAGACTCGTTTGAAGTGTACTTGAACGGTGACCTTCTCTTCTCAAAACTTGAGACGGGCTCCTTCCTCGACCAGGACATGGTAATATTAATAGTATTTGTGATATAATCGGTACTTGCACGAGATCACGCTTTTCAATGATATGACCGGAGATACATTTTATTATTTTATTGGAACTTTTGCTTGTTCTTTTTCGGATCACGTGTCGTATAGACTTTGACAGAAAACACGTATTAAGTACGACGGATATATTTTCAACTTATTTTATCAGAAACTTGTTTGTATCAAAGTAAGTAATTCCCATGTAAATCTTATTTATATCCCAGTCTCTCAGACTGACCCAATTAAATAGCATTAAGTTTTATCAAATTTTTAAAAAACGTTACGTTTCATATTAAATGTTTATAATTGTGTAAGCATCTCTCGTTGAAAGTATTCACGTTAAAGCATGTTATTTTAGAGCATCTGTTAAAACGTACACAACTTATTCGAGAAATAGCTATTCAAACTGTTGATTTTGTGTGAAATATTTACACTATAAATGTGCTTCTGCTTGTGCTACTATTTAGAATCTCTTCGTTGGTTTAGTATTGTAATCATTAATATGGTTTTGTGTACATTATAAGTCATTTCTAATATAGAATTTGTTAAGTATAACACACACAGGTATTGGATGATATGTACATTCTTGATTTTCAGATTTTTGAAGACATCATTAGAAAAATCAGCATACCGAATCAAAAAAGCAATAGACGGTCAAAGTCCTGTCAAATAGTTTAGCAAACTGGTCACATAGGACCATTAACGTGGATTCTATAAAAGTCTAAGAGCTGTTAGCGAGGAGCGTGTACCATCGCACGTGTCCGGAGAGACAGTGAACGCGAATGAAGGTCGGTGTCCCAAAGTCGTTCCCGCGACAGGAGCCGACCGGATATGACGTCATTGCTTTCTCCGAATAATGTGCAAACAGTTTTGATTTAAATTAAATTAAGTGGACATTTTGTAATTTGAATTGTTGGTTTATGTTATTGATGCAAACACAAAGCGTCAACAGTGTCTGTTGCTTCACACAAATACTATGAACAAGTGAGGTGTTTTTTTGGAAGCCACAGCATTTTGTTGTAGAATCTTCTTTACAACTCATGTAATAATTGTGAATTATGATCAATTGACCCTGATGTAGAAAAGCGTTATCAACGTTGGTATTGACGATTTAAATTACACAAACGTACAGTTTAATGTAATCTATAGTTTTGTCGAGGAAACTGACTTTTACTTATTTTGTCCTAAGACTATTTAACTGGGAAATACAATGAATGGATACCTGCGGCTGTAAAGTACACACCCACATTTCTTCAGACACAATATGCTGTAAATTGAAACACTTCCTCGCCATTTCAAATGGGAAACTTGCCACAAGCCTCTTATCTATCGATTGCATATCCTTTGTAATGAAAATTTGTAGATGTATTGTATTTTGTATGTAAATTTGTGATAAGCGAAAACACATATATCAAACTAACAACATACACAACAATATCAGTGCAAAATTCATTTTTATTTTCTGACAGTTTTTAGCTTACCTGATTGCTCAGGTGAGCTTTTGGGATCGTACTTTGACCGTCGTACGTACGTCCGTCCGTCCACATTGGTTTGTAAACACTCTAGAGGCCACATTTTTATCAGATCTTCATGAAACTTGGTCAGAAAATTTGTCCCAATGATACCTCGATCGAGTTTGAAACTGGGTCATGCTGAGTCAAAAACTAGGAAACTAGGTAAAAAAAAAGAAAAACCTTGAAAACACTGCAGAAGTCACATTTCATGCCAAATCTTCATGTTACTTTGTAAAAATGTTTGTCATGATGATATGTTGGTTGAGTTCAAAAGTGGTTCCGGTCCGTTGAAATACATTGCCGCCAGTGGGCGGGGCAGTTTTCCTTATTTGGCTAAAGAGAAACCTTGTGAACACTCTAGAAGTCCCAATTTTTGCCCAATCATCATGAAACTTGATCAATACATTGGTTTTTATTGATATCTCGGACGAGTTCAAAAATGGTCCAGATAGTTGAAAAAACATGGCCACCAGGGGCGGGGCAGTTTTCTCGATATGTATTAAGTGAAAACATGTGAACACTCTAAACGTCACATTTTTGGTCCAATCTTCATGGAATTTTGGTCAGAACATTTTTTTCCTAGACACGTGAGTTAAGTTCGAAAATGGTTCCGGTCCGTTGAAAAAAACATGGCTGCCAGGGGGTCGGGGCAGTTTTCCTTATATTTATGTAGTAAAAAAGGCTTGTGAACAGTCAAGAAGTCACATTTTTTGCCCAAACATCATGAAAGTGGGTCAAAACATTGGTTTTATTGATATCTCGGACGAGTTCGAAAATGGTCGAGATTGGTGAAAAAACATGTCCGCCAGTGGGCGGGGCAGTTTTCTCTATATGTATATAGTGAAAACATGTGAACACTCTAGAAGTCACATGTAGGCCCAATTTTCATGAAATTTGGTCAGAACATTTGTTTCCTAGATACGAGAGTTGAGTTCGAAAATTGTTCCGGTCCGTTGAAAAACATTTCTGCCAGGAGAGGGGGTGGCGCATTTTCCTAATACAATGTATTTACATAGTAAAAAAAGCTTGTGAACACTCTAGAAGTCACATTTTTGCCCAATCATCATGAAACTTGGTGAAAACATTGGTTTTATTAATATCTCGGAAAAAGTTCGAAAATGGTCCCGATCGGTCAAAAAACATGGCCGCAAGTGGGGGTGGGGCAGTTTTCCTTATATGACTATAGAGAAACCTTGTGAACACTCTAGAAGTCACATTTTTTGCCTAATCATCGTGAAACTTAGTCAAGACATTGGTTTTATTGATATCTCGGACAAGTTGGAAAATGGCTCAGATCTGTGAAAAAAACACTTTTTAGCTCACCTGATTGCTCAGGTGAGGTTTTAGGATCGGTCTTTGTCCGTCGTCCGTCCGTCCGTCCACATTTGGTTTGTAAACACTCTAGCATTCACATTTCTCAAGCATTCTTTATCAAAGTTGCTGAGAAGCTATATGGCCACAAGATCTCAGTCAAGTTTGATAATGAGCAAAATCGCATAATAAATGCCAGAATTATTGCCCTTAGATTGTCAAAATTTTCATTATATTATACAAAATCCTTGTAAACACTCTAGAGGTCACAATTTTGTTTCAGATTTTATGAATCTTGGTCATAATATTTATTTTTGTAAGCAAAGTTTGATGTTTGGTCATGAGGGGTCAAAATATAGGTCACCAGGTCAAATCTTACAAAAACCTCGTAAACACTCCATACGCCAGAGTTTTGGTTCAATAATGATGAAACTTGACCAGGATGTTTGTCTGGACAATATCTAGGTCAAGTTTGACGTTTGGTAATGTGGGGACAAAATCTAGGTCATGGGGTCTAATCTTACAAAAACCTTGTAAACACACAAGAGGCCATAGTTTTGGTCCAATAATGATGATACTTGACCAGGATGTTTTTATTGATGATATCTAGGCAAAGTTTGACATTGGGTCATGTGGGGTCAAAATCTTGGTCACGAGGTCCAAATCTTACAAAAACCTAGTAAACACTCAAGTGCCCATAACGTTTGATTCAATAATGATGATTCTTTAGGAGGAAGTTTGTTAGGGCAATATTTTGGCAAAGTTTAACATTTGGGTCATGTGGGGTCAAAATCTAGGTCACCAGGTCCAAGCTTGAAAAACCTTGTTATAACATGTTCCAAGTCAGGTTCAGGTGAGCAATCTAGGGCCAGCATGGCCCTCTTGTTTTAACATTACATACACCGCATACTTATTAAAATATCTTCGTAGAAGACATGTCATCAGGAGATATCAAACTATCAATATGCATGATAAATGCAGCATTTAACAAAACGCACCCCAACCAAGCAAAATACAAACTAAGGCTAGGTCAAGATTAACAATATCATTAACAAATGATTAGCTTGTTTCTTGACGAACGGTTAGTACAGTCATACATAATCATTTAGGGCAAATACGGGTGAAAAACGAACTAAATTTAAACAAATTAAATACAAAATTGGACTCCCTTCATTCTGTATTTTTTCTTAAATTATGATGAGCATAATTCAGAGAATCGTGTGTAAACGTACTGTTTTGTAATATGGAGAGTGCTATTTACGTATTCAAGGACATGCCGAGTAGGTTATTTATTTACTATGGAAAAGTTAATTGGACACAGCGGCATGTTTAGTAAATGTGGATAAGTCCAAGTTTCTAATTATCGTAATGACGTATTACTACAAAGTATGGAAGTAGGGAAACGTGTTGACAACTGTCGCCTTGACAACACAGTATGACTATATATTTCGTGAAAACATGATGTGTAAATATATTTAATTGATGTTTATAACTATTTTCTCTGCTACAGTATACATTATTAATTATTGCGTGAAGATGATATTTGAATACCAAATTACAAATCCATTTCATGTTTTGACTAATGTTTGCTTATATTTCGCTACTTCATCATTATATGCAATGGGTATGTTTTAATCAATTTGTGGAAATGACAATTATAATGTACTAATTACATTGGAGCAATAGACCATTTTCACAGTCCGGATATCGAGTTCTAGGGGAGTTTCTTCCCTTGATAAAACGAATCAAGAACGATTTTGACCATGTGGAAGCTGGGGTGCCTAGAGAGACATTATAATGTTCAATTTTTATTTATTTCACAATCTTGACAAAGCCACTTTTGTTTACGTTACGTATTGGAAATTATTAGTTTGTTCATTTAAACAAGTAAATTGGTCGTGGCTAATTTGATTGAAGTTAGCATACTCAATGAAAAAGGTGATTAGAAGTAAATTTGGGTATCTATTGGAGGGTCAAGTTTTGGAAATAAGCCTTATCTTTATACTATTAGGTCATTATCTGTAGAACTGTGTGGGCTACCAAAAAATATATTGTAGATGTGTTTTATCGGAAGTTCAAAATGCTACAAAATAAGTATATCTCGTTTAAGTTCCACACTGACAGAGAGTGCGTGAATCAAATGGAATCCAGTGAATTTTCATCCGTTAATGCTTATTGTGCAAATAATTGTGTTTATGAATGATCAAGTGAATATAATACGCTCTTTTAAAACCTGTGCTTTGCACGGGAAAATTGCATTTCGGGGAAAATGTGAGTTGTCTTTTTTCGACCTCCCAACTGACATTTAAGTCACAACTTGAGTTAAGCAATTTATATAAAAAAAATAGCATTATCAACAACAAAAACTTCCATGATACATATTCTTTCTTTTAAAACAATGAAAGATATTAATTATTAGTTCACTGTTTATGAATTATTAAAATGTTTGCGTATATATATTCTCGCTCGAAATCAATCCGAACAAGACAAAGACAGTTGTCAGCGTTCTTCAATCCTGTATGTAAAACAATACGACAACAGATCAACGTATAGTTAATGCAGCACAACAAACATACATGTATGTAACAGGAGCCTTTGCCTTTAAACATTTACAAATTGAAAAGTGTAAACTAAACTTTCCATTTAGCGAGGAAATATCAAAAGACATGTTTTGCATTTTTTTTAACAGAACAGAGCAGTACTTTATTCGTTTTCACAGGTTACAAAACAATAACTTTGTGTCACAACATGTGAGCTTTTGTATAACAGAATTACACACATATCAAACACACATACAATAAATCATAGCAGATCACGTGGGACAGTGGTTGTTAAGTGAACATTCTCCAGTAGAGGGTCGGTAATATAATGGTTATTTAAACAATATATTGTCCACAAAGAAAAGAAAATTTAGTTTTTGAACCAGTAGGTGTTTAATAATTAAAAGTTAATTACTTATGTGAATTTGCTTTAATTACAAACGTAGGATTAATGATTTTACAACAACATTATTGATAATAATACTTCTAGCAATAGTAACACCACCAACAACATTTAATAGTTAACAATTAATTAATAGTTAAGTACGTTTGTGGATACGCTCCATTTACAAAAGTAGGATTGGTGATTAACAACAACAGCTTTAATTATAATACTACTTTTAATAATAGTAACAACAACAACAACACCGATGATAATAATGATAATAATAATGATAATACTAATAATGATGATAATAGTAATCATTATGATGATCGAGATGACGACGACGATGATGATGATCATGATGATGATGGTGATAGTGGTGATTATACATCTAGGCAGAGCAAATATTACGATTACACTTAACATTATACTTGGTACATAGTTCTACAAATTCAGTTTATTTTACACATGACATTTCCTATGTTTAATACATACATGTACATGCATTTGTGTAATGCGTTTAAACTATTGCAATATCCATTTCAACATTTAATTATGATTGAACGTAAGTAGGTTCCCCTAGTATAAATAAAGTGCTCTCCAATCGAAAGTAAAATTTTTGAGGGTAACCTTAGGGGAACTTTTAAGCGAGTAAATAGTTCGGTTATACGTTTCTAAGGAATTTCAGTTAATAATATGTATACAATGTTGTTATGATATCATACACATACATGGACTTGAGCCGAGATCGTTTTTTGAAACGGTGGGGATGCACAATACGAAAACAGAAATATTGATAACAGAGAAAACGAAAAATTCGCATGTTTGTATCCTTATTGACTGCGGTTTGCAAAGAACCTTTTTAACAGTGGTAGAGGCAGACAAACTTCGATTAGCAGAAAGGGAAGAGCAGGCTATTAGTGATGCCATAAACTAGTCTCGATATGGACGATGCCTACAGTATGTATGAATCTTCCCATAAACAACTGATGAAACATGGAAACATACAATAAGCTGAAGAGTTATCCATTAAATGACACGAAAATATCACATAAAACACATTTTTTATGCGACGTTGAACATATGTTTTTTTACTCCTGTATAGATAATTCTTTAGAAAAGTGAATTTACCGAAGTAAACAAGGTCGTTAAATGCTTCTAAAATAAATTACCTCTTATCGCATGAACGTTATTGAATAAAATTTCCAACACACACAATAAAGTGACAACTAAACACACACGTGAATCACAACCGCCTTGAGATGTGTCGCTGTTTCCTCAATGTGTCAAGTGCAACATATAATCAATGTTATCAAAATAAAATTGAGACCAACGTCGTGCAAATTCTGGTGGAAACAATCGTGTTAGGTATAATAAATATATATGAATTATGAAACTCCAGAAACATTTTCAGGACAGAAGTTCGTATTAACAAACGCTTGTATTTTATTTAAGGCAACTGACCGATTGTTAATACCGGACAAGACAATAAAAACAACACGAACTAGAAAATTAAAAATGATTAAATCTGAGGTCAGGGTTGTTATTTTTATTAACATTGAACAGAGACTTTAAATTCGATTTAATTGCAATTTAATTACGCAATGGTTAAATATACACCAGTTCAACAGAATAACAACTTTCCGAGGCACAATATAGCCAAATATTATAATTAAAATATTTTACGATTGGGCATTATAATCTCGCGTCTTCTAATCGTAGCTTCTACATAAATTATAGTATTATATTACAAATCAGAATCTTGAAATCCAAATTTCGAAACTTAACGATCTATGTCTGGCCATAACCGAATGCTCTAAAGTGCGCATATCTAAAATAAACGTCGTTCAGATATGCCATACGCGAAATGTTTGTATCTATACTGTTATGGATTTGTAACACCTGTATGTTACAAAAATGCGCGAGAAATTGTATGATTGAATATCATTACATTTATCATTTTGCAGTCTGCAGTAGTTTATCTATGTGTCTCGATTTGTTGCACTAAATTTGATCACATATTAATAACAAATATCTCATTTTTAGGTTAACATTATAGTTCGGTACTTATTTTACCACATGATATGTTAAACGATATGACGTGATCCAAATACAATGAGATAATTGTACCTATATAAAGTAGCAATAATTCAATACTTTTGCACCGATTGTTAACACGCAATCGTAAAGTTTCTGGACCTTGACCGAAATGCACTAAAATATAAATCCATTGCCATAAATGAATGTGTACATTGTACATTGAATACGGATTTGTGATTGATAAGTGATTTAACCCTTTGCATGCTGGGAAATTTGTCGTCTGCTAAAATGTCGTCTGCTAAATTTCTAAAATTATTTTTTTCTTCGATTTTTTTTCAAGAAATACTATCACAATAGCAAACAGTTTTGATCCTGATGAGACGCCACGTTTTGTGGCGTCTCATCTGGATCCAAACTGTTTGCAAAGGCCTTTAAAATTCGGTTCCAGCGCTCAAAGGGTTCATCAGAAGCAGATGTATTACGAAATCAGCGGACATATCTCATATGTTTCATCCTGCAATATTGTGATGGCAATTTACAATGGTTTGTAGCAATATTTCATGCAGCTGTCAAAAGTGTCACGGTCTGATCTCAGGAAACGATTTCAAATAGTGTATACAATGTATACAGCTTATATCGTTTGCATTAGGTAACCATACCTCGTACATAAATACATAGTCAACAATATATATTTAATTTACGAGCGTCAAGGAAAATACACTTAATTGTATATGCATATGTCGTTTTAGATATTATAGACTTCTTCCGTATAACAATGTAAAGCACTCACATTCAAAATTTATTTAATTGTCAAACAATATAGTAATTTCAATTAAGCACTTGCATAACAATCTCTAATTTTAACTGCAATATTATCTGTTTACAGATGTTTTTGCTCTAATATAGATACACACGTTGTTTGTCTTCTGAAATGGCTGGATAGATTTTGCGAGCTTAAGCTGAATACTAACCAGGTGCAAACATTGACATGAACATGAAATAATGTTATGCATGATGTTAATGGCATTCTTCCAATATATTCGTATTACTATTTGATTTAAAACAAATAATATGGATATGAAATAAGATGCATAAAACGCTCATATTTCTGATCAATTCTAAATAATAGCTAGTCATAAACATATAAATACATTATTAAAAAACGGCATAAAATATTGGGTTTACCTGTAGACTTTATACAGTAGTTTTATTATAAATGCATCGCGCAGTATGCACCATCAGTTATATACAGTATTGCCATATTTAATAAAAAAGAGTTGTCTTTTTGACAGACCTTTTTACATGCATTTCAATAATCGCATTCTCGTCCATTGTGTTATTAACAAAGAGTGCTCTCAACCAAAGCAATATGCCAAACACACACATAGAGCCGCAACGTAATATCGCTAGAACTGAAACACGATCCTTAAACGCAAAATTATGCTATTTATTATTGGTATTATGCCATTATTGTGAAATTTATCATACAGCATCACTAAACAGGGGAGTTGAACAATTTTATATCTCCGCTTTGCATAAAACCATCCTTGTTTAAAACTTACTGTATTCTAATATTAATATTATTTTAATATTGTCACTCTTTAAATGGGGCAATAAAACTTGACTGTTTTTTTTTTCAAGAGAATGTTTCGTTATCATAGATGATCCTGCATTGTAGTTCGTTTACTTAGGACTGTAAATAAGCAACCAACGGGCCGCATAAGGGGGCAATTATTAAACCGTTAAAATAAAATAAATTAACGAAATATTGTATTGTCCGGCGAGGTTTAATTTATATAAGATTGTAAACAATATTTCAAGTAATAAAACAAGGCATGCTAACATAACGGACATAAGCACATTAAAGATGCCCTGTTTTGTACATTATTCAATGGCACTATTTGAAACAATTAAGAAGTCATGTTGAATCTGAAATAATTTCCTTAAAAAATGGAAGTCTGAAATTAAGTACATATACCCATTTTTTTTGGTAGCCGTAAAACAAACAGTGGTAAGTAAAGAAGATGTCCACAAACAGTGTTATGGACCATTAAAGATACATCATTATTAAGGAAATAGTAAGACATTGTATAAAACGATATAAAGAGGATACATTTTTAACTGAATGTGTGCAAGTGAAGACGATTATATTCAGTATAGTGATATAAATGTTGTTTATAATACAACAAAAAGAAATATCACACATGTTCTTTACGTTTTACATGCGATGTGGACAAGTAAAACAATGAGATATTTAATCTATATATTGGCTTAACTACTAAACAAGTATACATACTAATAATTGATACGAAACGGGTATGTAAGACCATTTGTTAAACTGATATGTTGATTACTGTTCACATTTTTTAATTTGCAGCGTTAAAATTATTCACGTAATGTAATAAAGAGCTTTAATTGTTGTTGTTTTTTTCTGTATGATTCGTATGCACTGATCATTCCTGTAAAGAATACATGTGCATGTAAAACAAAGTGATTTAACGGTTGAATTATTTTTTTATTTTAATATAACAAAGGGAAAACAACAATCATATTCCCTATCGCCGCATTAGAAAACGGCGAACTGTTCCCTTAATTGTTGATTGTATAAATGTGAATAAATATCTTGACCAACACAAAACAACAGTAAGAAATCAAAACGGTATTTCGACTTACGTATCGAAATAATCCCTAACAATGTTCAACACACACCAAAATGCTCAGATTTCAAGTTTGCGTGTTATGAAGATATTGAAGCGCCGCAAAACATATGAGAAAAACAACACTTACAGCATGTTAGTGATTGGATTAATATACGAAACACGATACTCATTAGAAATAGGCAGTGGTATATAACCGATAGTTTACAAACAATTTCTTCGTCGATAGTTTTTTCCATTTAACCGAATACATTTATTGTTAACATTACTACTTGATTTTCTTTAAAAGACGTTCAAAACGCATTATTCTTGTCTTTCACTGATGGTTACAAAAACATAAATTAGACGTGTGTTTGTTCGACACGAATACCCCCACGCTCAACTTGGTCCTTTTCAGTTTTTATATCATTTACAAGTCAAGAACTTTATAGTCGTTGCGTTCAAATCTTTTTACAAGAAGGTTTCCCGCTTTAGTATTGTTATGTAAATAACAATACAATTAAAGATTTGACTGAACACATTCATTATCGAGATTCAGGAACAATTGTACAGCCAATTTTTAAAAAAAACTCCCTTGCTACTTGTTCGGCAACATACTTTTTTCAGACATTTTGTTCATACTTTCTTTCTTAATTTCGTTTTGACATTTATCCAAATAATGTCGAAATATTTGTAACTGCATGTACACTGTGTTTGCTATTTTTGCTAATGATCGGTTTATACTTATAAAACTGTTAAACAACTTAATTAATGCATAGTTAACGACAAAAAAATTAACATTTCGTTTGTGTAAATATATCGTGCGGACATATAATACTATTTTAATTAATTTAAAGATAAGATATTTACTAAATATTAAAAAAGGATTGTTCACAGATTCGCAAAATGTGAATTTAAAAAAGGGTTTTAGACACAGAACGGTATAAATATTATATTATAGAAGCCAAATAACACTCTATGACTACGAAATGTTTTAAATATCATCATCAATCGAAATTGTTAAATTACTGAAGAGTGTTCAAATCTTTTCATCGATAAATTTGAAAGTACGTTTGTCTGAGTGGCCCAGTAATAGTCCGAAAGTCTTCTCGGGTTTCAATTCCGGTCATTTGTTTTCTTGATCTTGACTAATTTATGATTATTCAAAATCCAATAGGTTTCGTAGCATATAATTTGAATAACCATTTTAAATATAACGAACAGCTGTATATTAGTCCATTTACAGCTTCATGTTGTGATCACAGAGTAATCCTTTCTTATCAGCGGTGACCAATATACAACTACGAAAGACACATTGCAATAAAACAATGTCAAAGAGGAACGATTTTATATAATGATTGGATATGTAATGGTGGTCCAACACACCAATTGGAAAATCCCATGGAATGGCTTGACATCCGTTTAACAAGGCAATTTAGAATTGAATTCATTTTTAAATATAACAACCATACAATTATAATATAATTCGTTTTAGAAGTATCGACGATCAATATATCGCTTTAAATGTGGACACCGGTTTTGGTAAAGTTAAAGACAATTTGATGAAGATCAGTTAGTCATTTTAATATGAGAAACAAACTTGCTTCTATATGCATGCTGAAATGTTTCTTTTAAAGAGTTACTGTTTATTCCATTTTCAGAAATCATTCAATAGTAAATGCAAAGAAAATACAAATTTGCATATAAAGTGAAAAGCGAACACAAACATAAGATTATATAACGAAAGAACTACACGACCAGTATGCATCAAGTTATCACAAACAATTAAGCAAAATAGTGGAACAAAAAGGTCATACTTCATACTATATAGAAAAGTTCGTAAACCTTACAGAAGTACACGCTTTTCTCTTATAGACTACCAAGGATATTTACACAATATGTTTGACTTATTCGCTCATCATTATAGAAGTTAGTTGAAAAGGTTATTTTGCAGGTCTGCTTGAGGCCATTGCTGCTTATAAAAAAAGAGTTCGTTCTGCAGATGAAGATATATATTTTACCTTCATTTCGGGCATAATTTGTCATACTTAGTTGAACACTTTTCTGCTGAACCCAGTATGAATGATTGGGAATTTGATTCAAACTTATTCACATATTTTTTAAAATAATGCTCGATTTTTCATAAAACGACATGAATCATATGTATGTTGAGTTGTAACACAATACGGTCTTGCATATTAACCCATTTATGCCTAGCGTCTAGAAAAAAGTCCTTGGCAAACAGCGTAGACCCAGATGAGACGCCGCATGATGCTGCGTCTCATAAGGGTCTGCGCTGTTTGCTTAAAGGAATTTCTGTCAGAAATATTCTAAATATAGAAATAAATATACTAGACATCCCTAATTTTGGAAATAAATTTATCCAATTTAGAAGGATGGGAGAGTCCCCTCGCATAAATAGGTTAAGGTTAGATAGACTACAGGTAGCAAAAACACAATTGGGTAGAGTTATCAGGTGTATATGACGTAGGTGTTTCGCGCATTTAGCTATCAGTTGCGTTAAAGCATGTGGGACTACCTTCTATATTTCGATAGCGGATAGAGGTAGACATAGCATGTGAAAGCCACTATACGATCTTGAATTGTTATATTTAAATATGTAACATAGTCGAAGGTGTAACATATGTTAAATGTAGTAACATAGTCGAAGGTGTAACATATGTTTAAGTGCTGCGTATGGCTTCAGGATTTTAATTTGGTAACAAACATGGGTTGTAGGTGGAAAACATAAAATGTGATGTATCAATGTAGACATTGATGTGTAAAGTGCAACTTCATCGCGCAGTGTTTATTGCGATGTTTACAATGTGGATAATGTACTGTAGATAGTAATGCAGCAATTTGGTGCGCTATTTACTGATCGAAAGTTGCTTTGCAAAACGTAACAGTAAGTGAACATTTTGCTAATTCTTCGGCATAATTTGGCAAATAATGGATTATCAAGTACTTATAGGTGTATTAATGTCAAATAATGGACACATATTAACATTATCCACTACCTTGTTAGACTGAGAGGCTTCATATCACATAAATAAACAAATTCTGTTTTCAGGTTTCAGACGCTTTCACAACGCATACCCAATTTGATATACACTAATTTGAACGGGTGTCCAAGTGAAGTTATAAATGCAACATAACGATGATTAATACAACCAATTTACCGTTGGCTTTCAAGGTTATACGTAGGAAGAATTCTAAACTAATCAATGTATGTGATAAAGATAATACTGAAATAATTAGTTTGTTGCGTGGTTTCTTTGTTATAACTCTACCATATGGTAATTACGGAACATTGGTGTTATCGTTTCCTATTTATAAATGTGTATGAAATATAAACATGATACCGTAATCAAACTATGTTTAAGTTTCATATGAAATATATTGTGTTGTTGCTATTGGGATAACATTTTAAAATTGAAACATGATATTCTCTGATTTAGATAATGGAACGTTTATTTATGTTATTTGGATAAACATAGTAAATTAGAATGGGAAATCCATTAACACGCAATCAACGGCTTTCAGAACGTAATTGCACCGAAATACCTTCCGACAGTTTAGATCGGCTGCAGCCTGGTGATCATATCTTCTGGAAAAGAACCTATAAAATAGAGCATCATGCGATAGTCGTATCCGTAGATCCGACAATTAGACGTCTCCAAATTATTCATAACAATAAACATGGTCTCGGTGGAACTATTGAATTGGAATACAAAGATAATGTTGATAATGAAGATGGGAAAATGTACAGAGTAGACTATAGCAACGCAGATCAACGACGAGAAGATGTTCTTCAACGAGCTGAAGAACTTAGTAATGTAGAGAATTCTTATGATTTGATTTTCAACAATTGTGAGCACTTTGCGACAAATTGCGCTACTGGCATAAGCGAATCACCCCAAATTATTCATAAAGCATCATCATTTGGATCGTTTGTACTCAGAACCGTAACCGGGGTGTGTATACCAGGAGCACTGTTTGGTGGGATCGCTGGAGCTGCACTAGGATATATCGAATATGATATGTTGTGTGCCTATTTAGGACGCACAGGTACATTGTCAAAATTCTCAAAATGTGTAAAGGTCGTTGGAACAATAGCTGGTGCTAGTGGAGGCATTTTTTTTGGACTAGTGTACCCAAAGTGGGTGCTCACCGCTTGTCTGTTACTGGAACATCTTATATACTGGTCGTTATAAATGTTACAGGGCCATGTTGTTATGTTCAAGTTCTCGAATATGATCATCATTATAAAAGGTGATTTTTTTTTTTAAATCAAATCATATGTGAGCAAGAAAGAACCTTAGTGTCGCACGAAAACAACTGATTCTTCATTCAAATACATATCGTTATAAACCTACGTTCAGATAGTTAATATCTGACATGCACGCCCCAGTTTTCAATCTTCTATAAATTATATCACGCTGCCCAGTACAATATACTATGAGCCGCTTTTCCTAAATGGCTTCATACTTCCCCCTTATGTTACCCGTTGGTCGCTTATTTAAAGACCTTAGTAAACGAACTGTAATCCAGGATCACATATGTTTACGAAATATTATTTTGAAAAAAAAAAAAACTTATATTGCTCCATTTAAAGAATGTTTCTTTATTTTCTGATGAAAAGAGATGCACATTCTTATTATGAAGCTTTACATGTTATTAAAATAAATATGATATTAATATAAGAACACTGTTAGTTTTTAACATAGATGGTTTTATGCAAGGCTGCGAATTTGTTCAATACATACATTTGGTAAACTATCCTTTTCATGTATGCTTTATGATAAATTGCACGATGTTGGCATGATACCAACCTTAAATACAATGACCCTGCGTTAAAGGATCGTGTTTCAGATCAAGCGATATTACGTGGTGGCTACATGTTTGTTTGTTTTTGGCACATTGCCATGGTCGTTGAGATCACCCTTTGTTAATAACACAATGGATGAGAATGCGATTATTGTCATGCATGTAAAAATATGGCAAATATACAACTTTGTATTGTTAAATATGGGAATAATGTATATTATAACTGATCGTTCATACTGCGCGATGCATTTATAATAAAACCACTGGAATATGTCAAGCCGAACATCTTTATTTAAGATTATTTCACATATGTCTACATGTAAAACCAATACTGTTATGCCGTTTTAAAATAATGCATGTAGTGTCTTACTGTTAGGTTTATGACTTGCAATTATGTAATCTGATCTGAACTTTGTGCGTATTTATGTTTCTATTTTCATACGCATATTCTTTGTTTAAAGTCAAGTAGTAATACGATTATATCGGACGAATGCCTTAAATATCATGTAAAACATAATTTCATGTTCATGTCAATGTTAAATGTGTGCATGTTGTTTATCTATGTTAATACAAACACATCTGTTAAAAGATAAGATTGCATTTGAAATGAGAGATTGTTATGCAATTGCTTAATTGAAATTACTATATTGCTTGACACTGAAATAAAATATGTCTTGGAATCCTCTCCAGTAGTATTATACGGAAGAAATCTATAATATACTAAACGACATATACATGTACAATTACGTGTGTTTTTAATGAAAATCGTAAATTATAAAATACATTGTTGACTATTAATGTTGTATACGAGGTATGGTTATTTAAATTGAACGGTATAAGCTATATATAAACTATTTGAAATTGTTATCTGAGATCAGACCGTTTCAATTGTGACAACTGCATGCATTATTGCTACAGAACATTGCCATCAAAGTATCGCATGATGTATCACATGAGATATTTCGTGGGCATAGTTGCTCAACTGTTCGCAGTTTTGCAATACGTCTGATTCTGATTAAATTATTCTGCAATGACACATATGTATTCGATGTACACAATCATATATGGCTATGCATGTATATTTTAGTGAAAGTAAACACTATTTATTAAGCGCAAGTAATTTTCACCAATACCTATTGCTTATTGAGTGTAAGTTACAAAATGTGTTACGGACCGATTCACAGACAAGGCCGGCCGTAGCTATTTTCTGCACACAGCTCTTCTCAAGTTACATTGTTTTGCACTTTTCCATTCGTACTTGACCGATAAATGACAATCGCGTGATCAATGAATGTAAGGTATAGTAAAAGCGCATGAATACTATTTCTACACTATTGGCGGTTCTCATGTTAGAACAGTTCCATTGCGTAACAGTCAAAATATCATTCCTACTATGGAAGCGGATTTCTGCAATACCATTATGGTTTCTAAATGACCTTTGCATAATGATGAATAACAATTGCATAAAAACGCTTTATGGCAAGACCGTTTTGACATATTACAATTGCATGTTGGTATTTGACCCATACTTATTACACTGTGCATGTTCATTACAAACATACTGCAACTTCCGTTCGCTTTTAGGCGTCTTTAAATCTCTTGCACATAATAGTAGCTTATTTGCATCGGTCGCTACCTCATACATGTAAATCACACATTCTTGCGAGTAAACGGTAACGCATCCATTTAGTAGCAGGTTTATTCAAATTCTTTACACTTTAAATTACACTAGTTATTAGACTATTTATCACACTAGTATTTACACTAGCAATTCAACAAAACGAAAACAAGAACTAAAACATGTTGCAAGTCATGGCGCAACATGAAGTTAAACAAATGCGAAATTAGTCAGGATTACCTGCCCCTGACACTACGTTGATATGTCAGGCATAATCGAAAAATCGCCAAACAACAATAACCTGTGATGGGGTATTTTAACCAATCTAAATAAACGTGTGTCTCAAATAATTTCGTAAAAGCTCATACATAAGTCGTTCATTTATATACCAGACATAATTTGAATAGAAAAAAAGTAAACCTAATTGTGTAACTTGTTTTATGTTGTAGTGATCTTTTTGGATTTTGAATTAATTGACTGTAAAAAGTAATGAAGTTATTCGCCCCACTGACGCATCGCCTCATGTTCAATGACGTTAAATGTAGGTCTATGCGATATTTTGTCATTTTATTTGTGTGAACTTGATTTACTAGGATGCTCGACCTTACTTTTAAATAACCTCAAACTTCTATTAACACATACATATCGTTAATTTTTAAATTCATTAATAAATCTTGTGTTGTGATCGAAGAAATAAAACCAATTTTGTGCCAATATTATACTAAAGAGGAATATGTAAATAGAGCTGTTATTGTGCTTATTCCATTTAAAGATTGATTTCAGTGACCTGAGTGAAATTGAAATAAAAAACGACGTCCCAGGGGTCCCTTCAATCAAGAGGGTGTTTAAAACAACAAACAGGGACGATGTCAATTAGTATCATGACTGATTAATTACAGTATATTGATGTTGACCTTTCGGTATGGATTTTATTGGGTCAATTTTACCCTATGAAGGAAATTTGCTCCGGTCAAAAACAAATCAATTTCCATTTGCGTGTGTCAAATTGCAAGAATCTGTGTCTATTGAAATCCCAAAGCATAAATAGATTTTCTATGTTTAGTTACTGGGATTTCGATCCCATGCATATAGTTTATCTATAATTTATGTTTCGTTTAAATACATTCATTTGTTTTTGAAATGGTGAGTGGAACCCAGATTTCACACTGAGTCTCATACGCCAACCCAACAATGTTCAATCTTATTTCGTCTTGATGTCAACAAGTTTCTCTACTTCCCGTGTTGTTTTCCGTCATTACGACAAACAGAAACTTGGAATTATCCACATTAACTAAACATTCCTGTGCCCAATTAACGTGTCCATAGTAAATAAATAAACTACTCGGCATGAACTTGAATACGTTAATTTCGCTTTTCATCACAAAACATGACATTTATGACACTCGTTTAGATTCCTTTACTATTAAAATGTGCAGGGTTAAATACGGAGTCTGGGTTCTCTCATTTATGATATGAAGCATAAATATCTTTTCGGAATCGAGGACACACATATATGAGTAATATTATAATGTTTAAGTATAGTAAGATTAAAAAGCATTGTATTAAAAATATCAATAAAGTGATTCAAATATAATATAATACAAAATGAACAATGATCGAACAAAAGTAAAAAAAAAAAACAAGTAAGTATCGAACTCATGACATAAGAGCCATTCGAAAAAGACAATGGATATGGTTTTAACCAACTGCGCTAGCATGCTTGGTAAATAACCGTGTCAAACCTATGGATATATATATAAATAGAATGCTCGCGGTTATTTCTTCAAAACTTTAATATATTAATATAAACTTATAGCCAAAGTTTGTGTTTCGCTTGATACATGCTGCATTTATCATGCATATTGATATTCTAAAATGTTCAAATAAAGTTTCTTTTACGAAGATATTTAAAAAAGTATGCGTTTGATAATGTATGTTGCACTGTTGTTGTCTTGTATGTTGTTTATTTGGTGTATACGTTTCTCGTTTATCAAAACATTACATAACAAAAACCACAAAACTACTACAAAGTGTCATCACACATAAAATACAATCGATATAAAGGGGCTAGTGGCAAACATTCCATTTAAAATGGCGAGTCAGTGTATCAGTTTACAGCATGTTGTGTCTGAAGAAATGTTGGTGTGAGCGTTATAGCCACAGGTACCCATTCATTTGTATTGCCCAGTTAAACAGTCTTATTACAAAAGAAGTATTGGGACAAAATAAGTAAAAGTCAGTTTCCTCGTCAAACTACAAATTACATCAAACTTTACGCTAGTTTAATAAAAATCGTCAACCCCATCGTTAACAACGCTATTCTGCATCGGGGTCGATTTATGATAATTCACATTTATGAAGAAAATAAGAATGAAGATTCTACAAACAAAATATGTGGCTTCCAAAAACATCCCTTGTGTTCATTTTGTTTGCGTAACGTAACACACACAGTTGACGCTTCGTGCTGACGTCGATAATATATACCAACATTTTAAAGTACAAAATGTCAACCAAATGTTATGTTAATTAAAAGTTTAGCACATTATTCGGAAAAGCAATGGCATCATATCCGGTCGGCTCCTGCCACGGGTGCGACTTTGAGATACCGACCTTCATTCGCGTTCACTGTTTCTCCGGACACGTGTGCTGATATACGCTGCTCGCTAACAGCTCTTATACTCATTTGAAATCCACGGGACTGTGTGCCCAGTTTGTTAAATTATTTGACAGGACTTTGACATACTTTTTCTTTTTTGATACGATGGTATGCTGATTTTTCTAATGATGTCCTCGAAAATCTGAAAATCAAAAAAATACATAGCATCAAATAACTGTTTGTGATAAACTTCAAAACTTCTGTATAAGAAAGGAGCTAACATGACATCTTAACGATTAAAATACCATATCCTCGAATAATGAGTATTTAGTGTGATATGTTTTAAGCTAGACGAATACACATCAGAAGACAAGTAACAATGAAATTAATATTTTTTTTATATAAAATCCTTTCTGATAAAATAAATGAAAAATATATCCGTCGTTTTTAATACGTGTTTCTCTGTCAAAGACTTCAGGACACTTGTTCTGATTAAGTACAAGCCGATGTTCCTGCACAATCGTTAAATGTGTCTTCGTCATATCTTTGGAAGACGTTTACACGTATATGTTCAGATATATTACAATTACCGTGTCATGGTCGAGGAAGGCGCCCGTCTCAAGTTTGGAGAAGAGTAAGTCACCGTTCACGTACACTTCAAACGAGTCTGGATTAAAAGAGAATATGTCGTTTACAGGAATATATACGTTAACAATTTGTATTTAGATGTATCTAACTCAAACAGGATTCAATTAAACTGTTTGATACTTACATATTAAGACGAGGTATAACCGGAGCGGAGCAGATAGCAAATTGTATTTGCTATTTCATATTGTTCGTGAAGACAGTTATACAAACTAGCATGTATACTAGTAAAACTCAGAACACACATGCTTAACGATATTCATAACGACAAAGTTATTCTAAGCACTCACCCTATACCGACACTTTTACTCGTTTTTGTAATCAGCCCAAATATATGCCTATATGTGTCGCATGAACAAATATGCGCATAATCTTGGGGATTCTCGACATTGTACAGTATTAATTCTTAACTCTAAATTCACTCGAAAAGGTTATGAGGCCAATATTTTCGGAATATTTGCCACAAAAGAGCAAATACTATATTAGGATAAATTCATCCCAGTCTACTTGCGGGAAAGAATCAAAACATAGATAAGCCAGCTCCGCGATGAAATAAGTATTGCGTTCCTCTAAGTAAAATTACATTTTTCTGTGTTTTCAATGATACTGGTTGTATGTAAATAACACTTTGAGCGAATTCACATGGAAAACATGCTAGGCAAACATTCCTGCAAAACCATTAAAGGATATAATAGACATTACTCAGCGGACAAATCAACATGTTTAGTCATGATTGTAAAATATCAAGGGAGAACTTCCATTAAGCATGCAATGTTTCATATGTGAAGGTGGTCATTGCAAAAAGCTTTCAGAGCCATGATGTTGTATGGAAACAGAAAATGATCACATTTAAGTAATGAGTTATCTTCAAACAATTAAACTCCATGGCTAGAATCTTTCAGAATGTTTTATGAACATGTACATTAAATAATCCTTTCAAAGGCGTATGACACTTATCAATAATTGTGTATCCAATTACGATTGAAAGAGTAACCAGCTTATAAATTTAATGATCTAAGGCTCGAGCTAGACTGACGTGAAGTTTCTGTCAAACATTACATTTGACACACTTATATTTTTTGTCAGACAATACAATTCAATTCAATGTTCAATTCAACTCAGTTTATTAAGTAAAAAAGGCCTTTTGCCCAAAATACACAGTATTTTACACAAAATATAGTAAAATTAAATAAATCGCACAAACACGTCACTTTTGTTTATTCAAATAGTACACAAAATAAAGCACGTGTTAGTAGTTGCGAACACATCATCTTACATATAAAATAAATATCAGCGTGTTAAATGTAATTCATAAGATGATACACATACGTACATAATTTCAATACTGTATAATTATCTGTTGTGCTCATCAAATTATAAATGTCATGCACAGTATCTCCACCCATATACCAGTTATATAGAAAATCTCTACGGGCAACGTCATATTTACTACATTGACAAAAATGCATGATATTCACAATCAATAATAGATATATTATTTTCGTTAAAACAAAAATGACATTTTCTCAAAGTATATGCAACATGCAATTGCCTACTAACTTCACTTTTTAATTTGTAGTTGGAGCACCTAATTTGGCAAAGGCTGTCTTATATTTTACCGGAATTTCCAACAGAACATACCTTTCGGTGTTAAGTAGAGACTTATAGTTCTTATATTGATTACATCTTGATGAATTGCTAATGGCATTGTGCCAATTCTGGTTGATGCAATCAATTTTACGCTGGCGAAAATTGTATACAAATAAATCTACGTTGCCAACATCCTCTGAGATACACACGAATCCGAAACCATATCTAAATATTAAGGATTCGTTTGGATCTTAATGAAAATTATTAAGGATTTTATTTTAACATGTGTTGCCCAGCAATTTCGCCCAGCGCTATCTATTGATACTGACATAGTATAACATTGTTTGGGAAATCCATTATTAGGCATCATTAACAGCTTACACCAATATTTAATGCAATTAAAAAAAAATGTCACAGATAAAGGCAGTCGGCCACATTCACCAAGGGCTATTCATGTGTTTGTATTTTTCCTAACATGCAAATGGCGTGTACAAAATTTATTTTGGACAGTTTCAATGGTATCTACATATTCATAGCCCCATATATGTGAGCCTTAACACAATACTGGCTTTACAATGCTATCAAAAAGTATAAAGAGCTCTTTAATAGGGAAGTTTCGAAAGGTCGTTTTATAGCTATAAATTGAGAATATTGCTACATATAGACAATCATTGTTCCTTATAGAAATAGCAAAAATGTCAACGCTAGATGTGTTCTGGTCACACAGATTTAACAAGATATAAAATGCTCTTTTTACTTGTGTGTGGCACAATATATTCCATTTTAATTTCCCGCATTGATATCTATTTATACGACACGCGAACACTAAAATGGGACATTAACATGTGTTGAATATATTGTACCACAAACAAACAAAAAAGAGCATTTTGTTTCGTGTTACATCTATGTTACCAGACCACATCTAGTGTTTAAATATTGGCTATTGCTATAAGGAACACTGATTGTTTATGTATTAGCTTTATTTTACGAAATATTTAACGAAATTTCCGTTGATTTTGAGCGTTATAGAGGCTTTAACAATCCATTCGGGCTTAATCAAACATATGCAAATATAAAGCAAATTTTCGACTACGTGAGAAATGAGAAAAGAGCATTAGTGTTGGCCTACTTTCCACGGAGAAGGATCCGGTGACGTCAGCACACGGCCAACGTTCTAGGAGCGCCAGTTTGAAAGCCGTGAAATTGGCGCAGTGATCGGGTCACACGTATCTGGAGCGAATATGACACGGTTAGAAGACAGTTGCAATATGTTTGCTCGATGCAAAAGTATCTGTAACGTATATGACACGGTTGGATCACAGTTTCAATATGTGTATACACAGGACTAAAACACAAAAGCAAGTGACAATTATGTATCAATAAAATGCTATATAACTAATGCTTGGCGTATTTGGACAGCGGTTTGGCATCCATAAACATATGTTTTCCATAACTGCACGGATTCCGATATAGAAAGAATCACGAGTGGTTGTTCATTAATATAAAATAGAATACACTTGTAATAAGATGTCATACAACTAGGCAAAATATAAATGGTGAAGCAGAAGAGCTCTGCAAATACACATCGACTTTTATCAGCAGCTGCCTGGTGTCAGCAAACATTGTGCCAATCCAGACAGTATCGACAGGGCTCGCTTTACAACTGATCCGTATTCTTATTCACGTAGTACTAATGGGAAGTACTATTTTCATTCCCCGCCCACATGTTCAAAAGACGCTTTCACTCAACCTTTGCAAAAGTCATAATATTGTGTTCATTCAATAACCGGCTGGTTAACACCGGCAACACCGATTCTTTTAAACCACAAACAATCTACATGATTGTGCAGTATAATAATTAATACAAAACGATTGGGTAGTAATCTGTTATCCTTTATATATAACATCAGTGTTTAATAATTTTAGTTTTAGTAAACGTTCACTATTGAATTCAAGAAAAACTAAGACATACACATTGCTTTTTGTCACGTATTTCCCGTCACAATTCAAAGTTGCACTGGGTAAATGTTCATTCGCCTACATAACGAGATCGAACAAGTGTTTACACAGTGTTTGATATACATTGTAATGTTATGTCGCAACAATATAATTAAACGTATATGGTATCACGCGAATGTTATTGGTGCCTTCTTACTTAATCACATTTAGTTTACAGTATTGTAATTTTCAAATAGTATACAACGATCAACGATTAGATTGTAATTTATCATAAATCAACGCTGATATCGACCCGATATAAAGGTGCCTGATAAAAAAAAACAAGTGAGTAGGCTTTTGTATCACTTAATGTTTGCAGCTAGGATATTTAAATCGGAATTATCTCTACATATTTCATTTTTGAAAGACATCAATCAGAATCTTAAAGACTCACAATTTGATACAAAATATAGTACATTTAATACATAATAAGCAACAAGAACAGCTTAACACGCATTTTACAAATTTTAAGCGTAGTTACTCATGCCGTCATGATTAACATGTCAAATTATCATAACACATATTCGTTTCTGCCGAAAAGGCAGTCATTGGAATTATATCTAAACAATTTTTAAACATTGGGGGCGTAGAGGTATGATAAACAGGAAAACAGCTAACTGCCGCTAAATTGGTCGTTGTTGGCTCAGGAAATTCTTAAAAGTACCCCTGATACTCTTAAATATACTACACTATACCCCGGGTACGGAAATTACGCTTAAAGGCATCCGGCCATACACCGGGGTACTTTTAAGTATATTTTCCGTACCGAGGGTTCTTTGTAGTAGACTTAAGAGTACCCGGGATTCTTTTTAGTAGTACCTGAGCCGAAAAAATACCAATCAATTGTTACTGCTTTATCGTTTTGTACAACTTTATCAGGCTCGGCACGAATAAAATCGCTGATATTTTATTCTCAGCCTCCCATGTTATATTGCAAAACGATTGGGCAGAAATCTGTTATTCTCTTTATAATACATCATTATTTGATTAAATTCACTCATACAAATTCAGATGTTAAGGTTAATAAGTTGTGAACATAATATTAATTAGCCATGTATTGCGAAAATATCACTCGGAATAATGCCACTATTATATTTCCACTTACACAAATTGATTGGATTACACGCATATAAAGTACGGATGACGTATTACGTCCAACAACATTCAATTACGTGTAATGGAATGATATTAATCATTATAAACCTGTCAAATTTGTTGCGTATTACTATAGTTACAATGAACATAACTCGTGATTACCGGAATGGGAAAAAAAATAACTGCGAAGTAGAGTGGGTTGATTAATGATATACAACACATGCCATCACACATTTGAAATGTTTGCGCTGTTTGTGGAATAAAAATAATAATGGATTTGTTCTTTAAGTTTTAGTGTGTGTTTCCAGTATAAATGTTCAACATGTATTCAATGATCTTAATTGTATTAAGTCAAATGTGTTCGTAATGTTCTAACATACGACGAATACATTTGTTCAGAATGCATTGCGCAATATTTGATAGGTACATCCCTTAGACTTTATCCTGGCATGATTTGATGAATATACAATAAGTCAACATTCTCAGAAAGATGATTAGACATTGATACGTCACACATGCCGTAACAAACACGAAATCACCAAGATCAACGTGGATGTAATACTATATTAAAAATATTTGATCAAAAAAGTTTGGTATCACAGCATAAATTGCATGATATGTGTATTAATAAAGTATCGTTGTTTCATTCGATCATTAACCGAACAAAAAAAGGGCAGCTGTGAAGAAACATGTCCAATAGGCACAGCTAGTCAGCTTACTTTATGTTCGTAACACCATGCCGTTTTAATGTCGAAAATGTGTTATCATCAGACCATTATCCACTTAACTGTTGAACTGTTTGTATTGGCTACGGACGAAGTAATGGGATGTTTTTGTATTTTTTTTTGCAATATCGATGTCACTTATAAAGTACGTTTGGGCTTAAATATTTGCGTAGACTCTGATGCATATGTAGTTTGTTGATATATGAGAAAGCATTATACTGTTATAAATGAATGCAATCAATGTCATTTAGGACGGATCAAACAAACTTATTCATATGACACAAATAAATGTAATTTATAACGAACACTTATAGCACAAGTTAAATAAAAAAAATGATTGTGCATATCTGTATGGGGTGGCATGTGTTGCGACCACCCTCGCACAACGGTTCCTAATGATTCCTAAATACATTGGGATAAAATATAAGAATAAAACTTCTATCAACCCACTTATTTTGCAATTTCCTTTTTGTCAATATCGAATCGGTACATTTATTGTGTGTGCAAGTTGTTTGGTGTAGCCGTTCAATATTGGGGTGATAGAAGCGTGTCAATAATGAAACGATAAAGACGTGTGTCAATATTGCAGCGATAAAGAAGTGTGTCAATATTGCAGCGATAAAGAAGTGTGTCAATATTTAATTGATTGCCATTTTTAGTCTGCAGACTTACCAGTAGTCCACGTGGAGCTTAAATTCCACCTTGGATGTTTCATGCCAGCTGGACGATTCCTCCATTACAACTGAAACACAAGCAGAGTTGTATCATAGGGCACAGGAGTTCAAGAGTATTCGAAAGGCTCACAATATTATACCGTGTATGAAAAACGCGTCAGCTACTGCCTTTCCACGTATGACCCACCCAATTAACGAGGTTTTTGGTTTTAACAAATCCCAAACGTGCTTGATCGTTGAGGTAAAAAATATGGATTGTGATAAATATGATTTATCTGAAACCTCATTCTTTCCTGTAACAATCAACTCGGCCTATCCACACTCAACCCATACAACAGCTTGGTTTGCATAATTTGCAGCGAATGTCGATAACAAATAGTATATTGCTAAATTTAACATGGGCGGATGCTACTATGTCGGACTTAGACACATGGCAGCTTGAGAGATTCCAACCACTAATATACGCCCATATATTTTTAGTGTACAAGGGATATTCGAAACAAATCAGGGATTATTTGAATGGTGTACAAGAGAAACTCGAACGCTAGGAGGTGAGAAAATGTCAAACCTATAACGGGTCAGTGCTTGTGGTGTGGATAGTTAAGAACTGTCTTCACAAATTATGATTAACACATACATGGAGAACAACAATATCAAATAAAAAGTAACCCATTATAAAAGCCGTTGATTGTAACTAGTTCATTCGAAAGGATTTACTAGAAAAAAATGTGATTATAAAACCTTTACTATATTTTAAAATGAGCTTGACCTATTTCTATGAAATAAAAAAATGCATCGAGTTATTGGATTAAATTTGCATGTTCTTTTTTTTCTAGTATGTATAACAATAAAGACTAACATTAAACGAAGTTCATGAACAAGGAACAAGTCATTCGTTAATAGTACTATCGAAGAATAAAATAATGTCGTTAATTACTATCGTAATGAAGCAATCAATTATGTGCTGATTTCAAGCATCTGGTGATGGTTAAGAATGTAATGAGATGGCTTTGTCTAACCAGTCGCATAGGGCTTAATAGCTCTTAAAATATATTCATCTCGAAGACAGATCCCTGTGGAACGAGTACTAATGCGTGGTGCCGATAATTGTTAAGAGTTATTTAGTAGGTAGCTGTTTTGAGGACTATATTCTCATTATAGATACTGGGGGAATAGACATAATTAATACATTGCCTGCTAAGGCGATAGATCCGTATGATGGCGAAACAATTACGATAACGAGCAAGCTATTAAGGTTTACTTTTGCTTAAAAACTTAACAGTTCTTAATCATATTATATTAAAACATATATTTAACCAACATTAGGATGTTTTCTTGGTAATATTGACATGTACAAGCAAGATATAAAGTTTTGATAAAAAATTAGTTTTTGTAAACAAAATAGTTTTTTGTTTTTATTTTAACAAGCCATTATAGTTAGAAAATCAATAAAATCCTTGACATAAAATTCTTAACATTACAGCACTTTCATAAAGCAGCATCCGTCGTATGAAGATGTTCCAAATTTAAGCTTCAAAGTCTAGTTACTACATAGATGCAAACGGATACAATAATGCATTAAACAAATACTTTGGCACCTATATAATCGGTTAAAGCTCATATTTTACAAAGTTTAAATTTTTATAAACAGAGTACATTAGACCAGTAAATTGCCAAGTTCCACTTAATTCTTTGTATAACTAATAATGGTTTGATTATTGATATTACAACTTTAAATGGTATCTGATCCGTTAGTGTTTCATAAAAAATAAATAAATGAAAGGGACGTTTGGATATTTTAAACACGAATTAGGCATATACCGAAGTCCTTGCTATTATATCTTATATAACTCGAGCACATCCATACAAATATCCATGTGATATAGTTCGAACTTTCAAATTCCTTATAACACTTTTCCTTGAATAACAAATAAATATTTCAAATATTTTTACTATTTTATAATTATGAATTCAATTCACAGCCAATAATATTGAGCTTTCATTAACACGCAACTTAGTGTATAGTCATGAAAAAAGTAGCAAACACATGAAAACCAAAATACATGCAATTGAAACTATGACAGTGACAAATGTATACCTGTATTCCTAACAATTCCTCGCTCCGATATGATATCTCAGTAAAGGAAATCGAAGCTAGCCGAGGACTGTTTTCTCAGTAGAGTGTGCAAAATCGGTATTCGATACTGACAGGCGCGCAACTAAAGAGCGGTAGTTGGGTCAACATTTTATTTAATTACTTTGCTCGTATTTTTACATCTATTTATTAATCATAAATTAATAAAAATAGTTCATGTTATTGAAAATCTATTTTTGTATTTATTTACTGCGTGTTTTCGCAAAAAATCTCAACGCAAGCTCGACGTAAGGTCGACGCATCCCGGTTGTGACCGCGGCTTAAGAAACATCGAAACACCCTGTTTTGACAATTACAACCATGACCGATTTGAAGAACTTCAACATGAAGAACCCATACATGTTTAAAGGATAGAAATATCACAGACAGCGGTACCAGAAACTACACCCTCAAACCTACCCCACCCAGGACTCTACACCCTTGACCATGACCCTCAGGGTCCTTGGAGTATTGGATTGTGTTAAAATAAGTTCGGATGTTCTATGAGGATACTGACAAGAAAAGAAAATATTTGAAATGAAACTCCCCGTGGAATTTGATTATAAACTTTATATACAATGTATATAACACTGGGAAAAAACTATATGCCATGGGGATTGGGATCGGCCTGGATGTTGCGTAATGAACCAGAGACAAACCTTATGGTGCCGCTAATAGTTTTCCACTCAACTCTGAAATGTGTTCGCATATAAACAAAATCCGAGTAATAGCGCTAAGTAACACCTGTTTACGGCTATTGAGCTCGGAGTTTACCGAATTGTTTGCTTTTACTACAGAGTTGTAGATATCGTATAATAATATGCGCTGGACTGGTTCCTTGCTTATAACCTAATACTTAATGCTATGTAACAAATGTGTATTGTTAAAGTTCAATAAAAAAACCTGGTGTTCAATTTAATTTGAAATGCTAAAACGAATATTAAAAAAAAGAACAAATCATTCATGTAATATATGATGAATTAACGAAATATAATTAAAAAATAGCAAAATACACGTACTGGATGTGTGATTTGGAAAACAAATGTGATCTTTACGTACGAATCAGTCATTTATACACAGAAACAGTCATTTACACGAATTTAATATAAACAGAGCATGTTGTCAAGAAATACTTAGTCACACTGTGCCGTCAATGCGAATTAATCTCAATGAGTTTCCCTACATCCCGTATAGTACTGCTTCATTACGACAAAAAGAAACTGGGAATTATCCACATTAACTTTACATTCCGTTGTCCAATTAACGTTTCCATAGTAAATACATGCTTGACGGCATGACTTTGAATACATAATTGGTCTTTTAATCGCAAAAAATGACATTTACACAATGTACTCAATCATGCAATTATTTTTATTGTTGAAATAGTTCAGGTATAAGATAGAGTTTAAAACAACGCCTCCATATTCGGGGTATTCTAGGACCTGAACTTGAATTGTATAATCAACATCAGATTTGCCCTCAAGAGTGTTACGTTATGCGTGTGAGTGTCCCCTTCTCCAGGCAAAGTTTAATTATGGTAGATTTTGGCTGATGCACGAATTTCTTAATTACGCTTATGATAATTTACGTAGAAATACAGAAGATAGGGAGTCCAATAGTATATCTTATTTGTTAAGAGCCCCACTGTTTAACGGCTCAGTCAGTCAGTTCATTATTCAGACCACGGGCGTTATACTGAGTGTTCTTAGCATACATCTCCTCCCTTTTTGGGGGGTAAACAATCGTAACAGACGACATCGTGCTTGACAAAGGTGCGTGCATTCAAATGCGACTACATGTATATCAACAGTAAAATGTGTTCACTACATGTGTTGAGCTGAAATATAATGAAAGCATTAAACATATTCCAGACAATGACGCCGCCGTTACACTGGGTCATAATCACAGTTATTTAAGGTCATAGTACGCTCTTCACCACTATAAGTACTGAGAAAATATTTATACTAGCCGTTCGTAAAGAAACAAAATAATATTGACTTTTGCTTAATTTAGTAATCTTGCACTTCAGTATGATGAAAGTACGTTAAGTGCCCTTTACTGTTGTAGTGTTCAGGGTTAAATATCTCATTAATAACATAAAGCATGTAAGTCTTTTCGGAATCGGGGACACACAGTGGAGATTTAAGAGTTATCTTATACTGTTAAAGTCTGGTAAGAACAACAAATAAAGAGACTATGGCAAACAAACAATGGATTCCTTCGGCAATTCAAAATTAATTTTTTTACATTAATACACGTAAATAAAACATATTTATAAGTGAATCAAATATAATACAAAATTAGAAATGATGGACACAAAGAAGCAACAAGTCAACAAACATGAAAAAGTGGGTATCGAACTCATGACTTGCGGCCCCTGTGAGAGTTTAATGAATTGTTCATGAATCATTCATGAATCATTCTTGCATCATGCATGAACAACATTCATAAACTATTGATGAACTATTCATAAAGGGAAAATGGCCGCTTTCTTAAGTTCTTGAAATATGAGTTCATGAACCATTCATGAATTAATTTGTTCATGAATAATTCGTGAGCCTTGAACCATTAATGAACCTTCATGAACTCACATATTAATGAACATTTCATGATTACTTTATGAAGCGGCCATTTTGACTTCATGAATAGTTCATGAAGAGTTCATGAATGTTATTCATGACTGATTCAAGAAAGGTTCATGAATATTGTTCATGAATGATTTAAGAATAATTCATGAATTGAAACTTCATGAATAGAGCAAGAATAATTCATGAATTTAATGTTCTAAAACTATTTATGAACCAAGTGATGTGCCCGGGACTCACTCAGTTAATGCGTACTTCAAGAACAAAGAATGCAAGATGTTAATGCATACCATTAAATGTATTTAAATGATAAGAACAGGGAAAAAACAGAAACATATCAAGATGCACTAAATGACAGGTGATCTAGTAAGTCAGGACCTGACTAACTAGATCTCCTGTTGTTTAGTGCATATTGAAATGTTAAAATGTAAGAACCGATCAGTAATCAACTGATACCTGATCGAATCTCACATTTTTATGCTCTAGTCTTTAATTACTGAAAAAATACTGCAGACAAGAATTGCCCTATCTTCTGGTAATAAATACTAAACTCAGTCATATAGGGTAATTTTTAAGTTAGAATCTGGTTGTTTACAAAGGATTTGAAGTAAAATGATGTATGCAAGCATTATGCTTTATAACAGAAAAAAAAAAGTCGTTTTTATTTTAAGATGTCAAAAGTGACCATATATTCGGATATTAACTATTTTGGATAACATGTTAATTTCTTTGCTTTTTTCTTCTGTTAAAATCAGCCTGATAATATATGATTCATTTTTTATGAAAATAGTTACACTTACAGTGCCAAGGATGTTGAAATGGAACCAATGGCTGATCAGTTTAGCCAGTAATTTACTAAAGACTTACATTTCCAAATATAACATAAACCATGTGTCTTCATTTTGCTGCCATTTAAACTTCTTGTGCCCACAATATACTTCCTTTGTAAAAACAGCAATTCATGAAAAGTTCTTCATTAGTTCTTAAAAAAGGCAAAAATATACAATATACCTTTTTTGAACCACATACTAAGTTCAAGTTCATGAAAAGTTCTAGATTAATTATTTAACCACATGGGGAATATTTCACATTTTTGTTGTTGAATCATTTACATTTTTCAGGTTCATGAAAAAACCCTCATTAGTTCTTTAAAACAAAGTCAAGAATGTCTTATGAACAATTCATGAACCACATAATCTGTTAAGGTGCATGAATCGTTCATCATTAGTTCATGAACCAAATCATGAATATTTCTTGAATAAATTATTAAACCCTCTTGTTCATGAACCATTCTTCACTGGTTTATGAATGTGTGTTCATGAATCATTCATGAACTTTAGTTCATGAACTTGCTCTCATCAATTTCACGAACTTATCATGAGCTGTTCATGGACTGTTTGTAAAGTTCATGAATCATTCATGAATTCATGAACTTCAACTCGCAGGGGGAGCCAGACACAAATAAAAGGTATTTGACATCGCTTTAACCAACTGCCCTAGCATGCTTGATAAATAACCGCGTCCAACTTATGGATATATAGAATACTCACAATTATAACTTCAAAATGTTAATATAAAAAGGGCCACAGTATCAAGCCGATTATATACAATGATTTTTATTTCAGAATGCACTAACTGTTTTCTTACTATACATAGCAAATTGTATCCGTTATTATATTTTGTTTGTAAAATGTAGAGTTTTTAAGAAGTTGCCTCTTCCAGCCTTTAGGGCCCTTTTAATTAAAGTAGTCCCCTTAAAAATCAAGACAAAAACCGGGTTCTTAGAGTAAACAGTGGGTGACAAAACCCTGACAATGTTTTCTGTTTGCGACCGATGACTACTCGTTGCGTCTTTCGTTTAATAAAACAACTTTATTCAATGTAAAAAGGTTTTCAAGAAGATTACCAATTTTTAATCTGTTTAAATCAGGTTTCATTTAATCATAGATCTATAACGTCTGTAAGTTTGTCATTTTACTCATGTGAACAGTGAAGTTTCAGTAAACCATATAAGATGTTGCATAAGGTTGATGTGTGCGTTAAAGACACAGGTATCCATTCATTTGCATTGTCTCTTTAAACAGTCTTTTGACAAAAATAATTGAAAGTCAGTGTACTTGACGGAACTATCGAACTTCACATTAGATCAAACTGTAAGTAATTATAATAAAAATCCTCAACGCTAACGTTAATAAAGCTTTTCTGCATCGGGGTCAAGTTATAACAATTCACAATTATAAAGATAACTATAAAAACAAGATTATACAAATAAAATGCTGTTGCTTCAAAAAAAAAAAATCCCACTAGTTTTTATTGTTTGCCCAAAAGTGACAGACACAGTTGACGCTTCGTGCTGACGTATATAAGATAGAACAGCAGTTAAGATAGAACAGCAGCAAAAATTGTGCCAAAAAATGCCAAAAGCACCAAAAAAAACGAAACCTAATCATGTACATAACGGAATCCTCAAGACTATCATTAACCTGTGACGTATGCACGTTTTGGGTCACGTGAGCGCCAATTCCACGTGATTTCCACTTGCTCGCTTTTCAAAACAAAGAAGAACTACTAAATAACACGGTTTCTCCATGGCAAATGGCGTTGTAAACAATGATGCAATGGTCACTTGGTTTTAAATATGACCCGCGCGTGTTTTAATTTAGATCATTTCTGTCCATGGGCAGAAATTGAAAAGCCCTATCTTTGTACCGAATTTGGGCATTTATTGACCGATTTTGACCAATTTTTTTTGCATATCGGACATATATACCATCACATTTTGACTCATAATCACTTTTGTGCGATACATAACAAAAATGGGAAAATAATCCAACATCAACTCGGCCGGCTTTAAAAGGACACATTTTCCACTTTATTTAATGTGAATCAGAAGTAAATTCACATTATTCGGAAAAGCAATGACGTAATATCCGGTCGGCTACTGTCATGGGTACGACTTTGGGACACCGACCTTCATTCGCGTTCACTGTCTCTCCGAACACCTGCGATGATACACGCTCCTCAATAAAGCTCTCGTGTCTTTTTGGAATTCACGTGTATTCTCCTATGCGCCCAGTTTTCTAAATTATTTGACAGGTATTCTACATACTTTTTCTTTTTTGAATTCGATGGTATGCTGATTTTCCTAATGAGGTCCTCGAAAATCTGAAAATCAAGAATTAATTATTTATAATTAATTTATAGTGAAAACATTTCGTATAAAATCAACAGTTTCAAACGCTGTTTCTCGAATATTATGTGTATGTTTCAACCGGTGCTTTTAAATAGCATGATTCAACGTGAAATACTTGCAGCGTTTATAGAATTGTGCATACATAATGATATACATTTACATATATCTGAGAAACTTATTTTTTGTTTAAAATTTGATAAAATGAAAATATTTAATTTGGCCGGTCTGAGATATAAACGAACCTATGGTTTCGTTTTTAAATCAGATAAACCAACATATTTTTAGAAACAACTATGTCTGCTTGAAACTTTTTGTGTTATTGAGATAATGAGTAATATAATTGTCCTGCACTGTTCTTTAAACTGTGTACTGGCGCTAAAATTCAATAACTTGAGTTTGGTCACTGGACAGTTTTATAATCAAATTGTGATCTTAAGTCTCCAAACAATGAAACTATTTTCAGACTTGAAACGCACAAGAAATAAGGACAGATGATAAGACTCATATAATAATTAACATATTGTTATTATTATACAGATCGGGGCAAAGTAAAACATTGAAGGGGTTTCTTTTTTCGACATATAGCTGGTACTGGTAGTATATGGCCGCGACAAGATTATAAGAACATATTTATATGGTAATTAAACAATTCAGGTATATACATGTCCTCTTATTTGTGAAACAATAAAGTAAACAATAGAAATTAGACTCTTTCTCAGGAGAGAAATTCTTATTCTTATCCACTACTGTTATAATAGCATACTAACTCTATAGATACAGTTATTAAAACTGGGATCACCGCCTTGGAACGGTCAATGAATTGGGGGTTAAAACCGCTTTGATGGCTAGCCGACGTGATATAAAACATATATCAGGCAGCGTTATATCATGCAGAAATAAATTTAGTAGTATGATATCACGTGATTAGGAAGTTGTTATATCAGTCAATGTTTGGAGGTAGGTCATATAACTTGGAATTACTTATTAAGTCATCATTTTTGGTAAAACAGAATCAGAGTCAACAAAACAAACAATTTTATACAATTTTATTTAGACACAAAAATCAACAAAAACAGCAAAACACATATTTTACAAATATTACAACTATTAAGCGCAAATCGTTCACAAGTCAAACGTCAAGCATCATATGCATTCACGCATTAAGCAGCGTCGTTACAATTATATTTCATTATTTCTTTAAAAATGGGGACGTAGAGGTATGATAAATTACTATTACCATGTCATGGTCGAGGAAGGAGCCCGTCTCAAGTTTGGAGAAGAGTAAGTGACCATTCACGTACACTTCAAACGAGTCTAAAGTAAAAGAGAATAAGTCGTTTATAGGAATATATACGTAAATAATTTGTATTAAAATGTATTTTACTTAACAGGATTCATTATTACTGTTTGATAATTTCATACTAAGACGACGTATAATTGTAGAGGGTCAGTGAACTAAATCAGTTTGCTATTTCATATTGTTCATGAAGACGGTTTTGCAAAGAAGCATGTATCATAGTGAAAAACACAACATACATGATTAACGATATTCAAGTTATTCGCAGCACTCACCCGATAACCACACTTTTACTCGTTTTTCTAATCAGCTCAAATTGAGTTTGTATGTGTCGTATGAACAAATATGAACATTATCTTGGGGACTTATTTGTATAATGTACATCCTTTACTCTATATTCATTTCGGAAAGGTTATGAGACCAATGTTTTCGGAATATTTGCCACACATGAGCAAATGGAATATGAGGATTAATTTATTCTGATCTATTTGTTGGATAATTTTCCCCTACATTCCATTAGCTAATGAAAAGGCTCAAAACATGGATTAGACAGCTTCGCTATGAAACAAATATGGTGTTAATCTTAGTAAAATTACATTTTTTGTGTTTTCAGTGACGTGACTCTTTTATTTTGTTGTATAATTTGTTTTGGCTCATTCTATTCACATATTTTGAAAATGTGCATATTGAAATAAACAAAAAGAGTGATACTGGTTGTATTTTAATAAGTCTTCGAGCGAGTTTACATGGAAAACGCGTTAGACAAAAATTGATGAAAACCCATTAAAGGATGTTAAAGATATGACTCAGCGGACAAAATGAAGGACAGTTCTATAACGGTCCAACATGTACAACCATGATTGTTAAATATCAAGGGAGAAATTTCATTTAGCATGCAATGTTTCCCATTTTATAAATTAAAAGACATGGCAATACATCCGATATAAGCGGTCATTGCAAAAAGCTTTCAGAGCCACGATGTTGTACGGAAACGGAAAACGATCACATGTCAGTAAAATATGGTATGATATGACAACGAGTGTCAGATCTTTTTTATCACATGCTTTTAAACTAAATAAAATACATCTTAATTGACCAAACAAATGGTGAAAGATCTAAAAGTTGTTTACTATCGTGACGTCATTTCGTGTTGACGACGTCATTTCACCAAAATAAAGCCATGCGATTGGTTAGTTATTGATTTTGTAGCCAATGAAAACGCTTAAAAATGTTGTATTACACATGTGTAATATAAAAAAATACTTAATGTCTGTATTACATGGAAAACAAGGTATAGCATGTGATAAACTGCCCCAACGACATGGGACTTGATAAGATGACACACGACAAAGTGTTTGTCTACCTTTAAATTTCATTCAGTTTTGTTCAGGGACAAAAGTAAGCCTGGGTTCAATAATTTTCTTACTTCATGCGGACACAAATGGTTCACGGTGAATTTTATGGTTGTTAAGCTCAAAATCAACTGTCGACTTCTCTTGTTGCCAAGTATGATCACATACTAACTTCGTGCACACCACTTAACATAATTGATTGTTGTCAACTACCCGACTGATAGGTTCACAGAAATATACCCCCGCTTCTTTAAGTGTCGTTGAGGTAATAATTGATTCAGTTTAATTGAAACCAATGCAAATATAAAACAAAATTTTGAATACGTTAGCAGTGAGTAAATAGCGGTAGTGTTGACCTACTTTTCACGAAGACTGATCCGGTGACGGCCAACGTTATAGGAGCGCCAGTTTGAAGGCCGTGATATTGGCCCCGTGATCGGGTCACACGTATCTGGAGCGAATATGATACCATTAGAACACAGTTTCACTATTAATGCTCAGGTTACACGTTTTTATTACGAATATGACACGGTAAGAACAAAGTTTCAATATGTGTGCTCGATTCACAAGTATCTGTAACGCATATGACAGGACACTATAAGCAATTTCAGTCCGTGTGGTAATTATGTTAAGGTGAAAAATACACAATACTTTAACATAAAAGCAAGTGTTTAAATTCTTTTGCTGTGTGTGTAATGCTATATAAATCACGATTTGCGTTTTTAGACAGAGGTATGGAGATCTTAAAAGATGTTTTCCAGAAGTGCACGTAATTCCTGTATTGAATCACGAGAGTTTGCACATAAATGTCAAATCCAATATACTTTTAATAAAATGTCATAGGTAAAACATTAATGGTGAAGAAGAAAAACTCTGCAAATACACATAATGACATTTATCAGCAGCTGACTGATGTCAACAAACATTTTGCCATTCCAGACAGTAGCCACAAGTGTCGCATACTAGCTGACCTGTGTGCTTATTCGCGTAGTATAATGGGAAGTATTATTTTATTTTTCCGCCAATATATGCATTAGACGCTGTCACTTAACGTTTACAAAAGTCATCATGTTGTGGGTAGGGTGTAATTATGTTCATACACTCACCATTTGCATTGTTTCATTGAACTTTAACATGATTTTACAAATCGATATTTAACAACTCTACAAAAACAACTGTTCATAACGTCATCAGTGAGTTATAAGCGTGGTTGGTTCCATTTTCTGGGTTGGATTGTAACAGCTGTGGCCAAGGCGGAGACATCAATGCAGTTCAGTTCATCCTACACCAGCATGCCAGCTGAAACGGACATCACTACACATAGCATTGTACATAACGTCCATCAATTCGTTATAACACATTATTATGGACACACTTTATCAGATAATACGAAAGGGCGGATTGTCGATCTAGTTGTTATTAAATTAAAGAGATATCGTGTTGGTAGCATGTTTGAGTTGTTATTTTACCATCAAGTATTCATATATTTATTAAAACTGTGAATTAGTTACCTAAATGTTGCCAATTAGTCGGCTGAATTGTTGTAATTTGAAAACAATGACTCGTGGGTAGTGCTTAATTTTAATTATTGTTTCAAAACTTTTAGAAGTTTGGCAAAATTGTATTGCTTAGCGCGTTTTAAAATCTAAAATACTTTGCATACATAGTAATATGTTTCGAGTTTTTTCGTTCACATAGATTTTATAAAAACTTGATTTTATTACATTTATTGAATGTAAGTCATGTTATTTGTTATGTAAGACTTTATTAAATGTAAATTAATTTCCTTAAGCTTATGCAAACTATACTATGTTACCTTTTACAGTTGTTATCAATTATTAAATAAATCTAGTTATGACACAAGAAAAATTGTGAAGTTTCAACGCATAAATCATTTCGCCTATTTGCAAATAAAATCAAAATACGGCCAGTGAACCATGTTTTTATTGTTTTTTTCACACAGTATTTCTAAGTTTTATCTGTAGACACATTATCATACATGTAAATAATTGGTCAATAAATAACCAAACCTAACGCAACAACCGATAAGGAGCTTATACTCTCGATCTCTGTATTATATATAGAACAGCCGCTGTATTCTAAACCTCACTTAGTATATAACAAAACGATTGAGAAGCGATCTGTTATTCTCATTTTTTTATTTCATTCACTTATACAAAATCAGATGTAAACGTTAATTAGTTAAAATAGGAAACATAATATGAATTAGCTGAGTATTGCGAAAATATCACTGAAAATAATGCCGCTGTCTTTCTCACTAACAAATAATTATTACAATCACACCACGAATGGATGACGTATGAAGTCCATCATCATTCAATTACGTGTCATGCAATAATAATACGGATTATAAACTTATCAAATTTGTTGACTGTTACTATAGTTACAACGTACATATCTCGTAAATACCGGAATGTGGAATTATAATAAATGCGAAGTATTGTGGGTTGGGTAGTAATTTGGATATACAACACATGTCATAACATATTATAAATTTTTGCGATGTTTGTAGAATAAAAAAAGGAATGTTTTTGTTCTTTTATTTTAAGTGCGTGTTTCTTTCATTAATTGTCAACATGTATTCATTGATTTTAATTGTACGCACATAGTTTCGGCCGGGAGTTTTAATTAGGGTCNAATACGCTAAATAGGCTGTGTGTGACGCCGACCCTAATTAAAACCCCGGACCGAATCTACGTGCGCCCGACAGGCAGTGCACGGGCGGTCAGCATGCACGAGGTCGCTTCCGGGGGATAACTCTTGTTTGTCCGAAAGGGGCCCTTTAAGGTGCATACCCTCTCACATGTAAAACGTCTTAATAGGCTGTATATTTTATCGTATGTAATATACTTGCTAATTAGGCTTAATTGGCTGAATATAATTGATAAAAGGCTAAATATGATGTATTTTTTAATCTTTTTAATAAATTGGCTAAATAGACTAAATAGGCTGTTAATTAGGCTAAAATGGGTAAAAAGCATGCAGGTTTGAACCTATGTAATTAACTTGTTAAGTAGGCTAAATAGATTAAATAAGCTACTAAATAGGCTAAATCGGATGTTGTTTCGTGTTTTATCAGATATACTTGCTAATAGGGCTAAACAGGCTTAACGGGCTAATAAAAAGGCTAAATAGGACGTATGTTTCTGCCATTTAATATTCTTATTAAATATGCTAAACAGGTTCGAATGTCTGCTTTATAGGCTAATATGGGCTTAATATGTTGTATATATCAACTGACGTTCTAAACGTGCTAAATAGGCTAAATAGGCGAAAGCGGCTACATAGGATGTATGCTACTTGCTTGCTAAATAGGCTGTTAAATAGGCTAAATAGGCTTAATAGGAATCAGGGATGTATAATAGGAATGTACTAAACTTGCTAAATGGGCTGAACAGGCTGTTAAATAGGTTAAATAGGCTAAATAGGATGTATGTTTCAACCTGTATACTAAACTTGCTAAATAGGCTAAATAGGCTGCACAGGTTGTTAAATAGGCTAAATAGGATGTATGTTTAACCTATGCACTAATTCACACACGTTTAGAACACTTCAGTGTCGTACTTTATTAACACAAACAGACATATAAAAACACAAATGATTTACATTATAATTACATCGGGTTAGCATGCGCTTCTCAATTTAATTTATTATAATTCTTTATTGTGTTCCGAATTTAGTAAATAACGTTTACAAACATTACTTCCTTTTGATAAAGCTTGAATTTTATAAAAAACAAGTTACTTCCCTTGTTGGTACTTTCACCATTATTTTTCCGCCAAAATTTAGAAAGAAAAATAATATGGATGAGTGTTTCTTCAGCTCAATCGGCAAATATAGTGTCAGTGGTAAGAAAAACATCATCATATAAGACTATTTTATATCGCATACAATTTCATTACTCAACAGTCTTGGGATTTTATTATCTTAATTTCTGGATATTTGTGTCAAATTTAAAATCCATGCTGTACAGTCAAGTTACCATTCTGATTATTAGACATTACCCATAGCGGATCACTTTGATGTTCAAGACTGCGTA
>VMBQ01000946.1:201726-222518 GCA_007657795.1 Dreissena rostriformis | reverse complement strand
ACGGGTCTCACGTGCTATATCTACTCACTGGTCTCACGTGCTATATCTACTCACTTGTCCCACGTGCTATATTTACTCACTGGTCTCACGTGCTATATCTACTCACTGGTCTCACGAGCTATATCTACTCACTGGTCTCACGTTCTATATATACTCACTGGTCTCACGTGCTATATCTACTCACGGGTCTCACGTGCTATATCCACTCACTGGTCTCACGTGCTATATCTACTCACTGGTCCCACGTGCTCGATTTACCCACTGGTCTCACGTGTTATATCTACTCACTGGTCTTACGAGCAATATCTACTCACTGGTCTCACGAACTATATCTACTCTCTGGTCACAAGTGCTATATCTTCTCAAGGGTCTCACGTGCTATATCTACTCAATGGTCTCATGTGCTATATATACTCACTGGATTCACGTGTTATATCAACTCACTGGTCTCACGTGCTATATCTACTCACTGGTATCACGTGCTAAATCTACTCACTAGACTCACGTGGTATATCTACTCACTGGTCTTACGTGCTATATCAACTCACTGGTGTCAAGTGCTATATATACTCACTGGTCTCACGTGCTAAATCTACTCATTGTTCACACGTGCTATATCTACTCACTGGTCGCACGTGCTTTATATACTCACTGGTAACACGTGCTATATCTACTCACTGGTCACAAGTGTTATATCTACTCACTGGTCTCAAGTGCTATATCTGCTCACTGGTCATACGTGCTATATCTTCTCAATGGTCTCACGTGCTATATCTTCTCACTGGTCACAAGTGCTATATCTACTTATTGGTCTCATGTGCTATATCTACTCACTGGTCACAAGAGTTATATCTACTTACTGGTGTCAAGTGCTATATCTACTCACTGATCACAAGTGCTATATCTACTCACTGGTAACACGTGCTATATACACTCACTGGTCACAAGTGCTATATCTACTCACTGGTCTCACGTACTATATATACTCACTGGTCACAAGTGCTATATCTACTCACTGGTCACAAGTGCTATATACACTCACTGGTCTCACGTACCATATCTACTCACTGGTCTTAAGTGCTATATCCACTCACTGGTCTCACGTTCTATATCTACTCACTGGTCTCACGTACTATATCTACTCACTGGTCACAAGTGCTTTATCTACTCACTGGTCACAAGTGCTATATACACTCACTGGTCTCACGTAGTATATCTACTCACTGGTCTTACGTGCTATATCTGCTCACTGGTCTCACGTGCTATATCTACTCATTGGTCAGAAGTGCTATATCTACTCACTGGTCACAATTGCAATATACACTCACTGGTCACAAGTGCTATATCTACTCACTGGTCACAACTGCTATATACACTCACTGGTCTCACGTACTATATCTACTCACTGGTCTTACGTGCTATATCTACTCACTGGTCAAAAGTGCTTTATCTAGTCATGGTCAGAATTGCTATATCTACTCACTGGTCTCACTTGCTATATCTACTCACTGGTCCCACGTGCTTTATCTACTCACTGGTCACACGAGTTTTATCTACTCACTGGTCACAAGTGCTATATACACTCACTAGTCTCACGTGCTTTATCTACTGACTGGTCTCACGTGCTATATCTACTCACTGGTCTCACGTTCTATATCTACTCACTGGTCTCACGTGCTATATGTACTCACTGGTCACAAGTGCTATATCTACTCACTGGTCACACGTGCTATATACACTCACTAGTCTCACGTGCTATATCTACTCGCTGGTCTCACGTGCTTTATCTACTCACTGGTCTCACGTACTATATCTACTCACTGGTCTCAAATGCTATATACACTCACTGGTGCCACGTACTATATCTACTCATTGGTCACAAGTGCTTTATTTACTCACTGGTCTCACGTACTATATCTACTCACTGGTTTCAAATGCTATATACACTCACTGGTCTAACGTGCTATATCTACTCAATTGTCACAAGTGCTATATCTACTCACCTGTCACAAGTGCTATATCTACTCACTGGTCTCACGTGATATATCTACTCACTGGTCTCACGTACTATATCTACTCACTGGTCTCAAATGCTATATACACTCACTGGTCTCATGTACTATATGCACTCACTGGTCTCACGTGCCATATCTACTCACTGGTCTCACGTGCTAAATCTACTCACTGGACTCACCTGCTATATCTACACACTGGTGTCAACTGCTTTATCTACTCACTGCTCTCACGTGCTATATCTACTCACTGGTATCACGTGCTAAATCTACTCACTGGACTCATGTGCTATATCTACTCATTGGTGTTAAGTGCTTTGTCTACTCACTGGTATCACGTGCTATATCTACTCACTGGTCTCACGTGCTATATCTACTCACTGGTCTCACGTGCTATATCTACTCCCTGGTGTCACGTGCTATATTTACGCACTGGTCACAAGTGCTATATCTACTCACTGGTCTCACGTGCTATATCTACTCACTGGTCTCACGTTCTATATTAACTCACTGGTCTCAAATGCTATATCTACTCACGTCTCAAGTACTATATCTACTCACTGGTCTCACGTGCTATATCTACTCACTGGTATCACGTGCTAAATCTACTCACTGGACTCACGTGCTATATCTACTCACTGGTGTTAAGTGCTATATCAACTTACTGTTCTCACGTGCTATATCTACTCAATGGTCTCACGTGATACTTAGTGGTAACAAGTGCTATATCTACTCACTGGTCACAAGTGCTTTATCTACTCACTGGTCTCACGAGCTATATCTACTCACTGGTCTTACGTGCTATATCTGCTCACTGGTCACAAGTGCTTTATCTACTCACTGGTCACAAGTGCTATATCTACTCACTGGTCTCACGTGCTATATCTACTCACTGGTCTCACGTACTATATCTGCTCACTGGTCACAAGTGCTATATCTACTCACTGGTCTCATGTGCTATATCTACTCACTGGTCTCGCTTACTATATCTATTCACTGGTCTCACCTGCTATATCTACTCACGGATCTCACTCTATCTACTCACGGGTCTCACGTGCTATATCTACTCTCTGGTCTCACGTGCTATATCTACTCACTTGTCTCACGTGCTTTATCCACTCACTTGTCTCACGTGATATTTGGCGTGTTCTGAGAAAACTGGGCAAAATGCTTGTGCGTAAAGTGTAATCCTAGATTAGCCTGTACAGTCCGCACAGGCTAATCAGGGACGACACTTTCCGCCTTTACTAGATTTTCGCTAAGAAGAGACATTATTTAAACCAAAAATTCAATTAAAGCGGAAATTGTTACCTCATGACCTAGTTTTTACCCGGCATGACCCATATTTGAACTTGACCTAGATATCATCTAGATACAACTTCTGACCAAATTTGGTGAATATCGTATGAACACTTCTTCAAGTGAAGAGCGGACACCATGCTAAATGCTTGAAATGCACTAAGTGACCTCATGACCTTGTTTTTGACCCGGCATGATCCATATTTGAACTTGACCTAGACATTCTATAGACACAACTTCTGACCAAATTTGGTGAAGATCGGATGAAAACTATTTCAATTAGAGAGCGGACACCATGCTAAATGTTTGAAATGCACCTAGTGACCTCATGACCTAGTTTTTTAACCATCATGACCCATATTTGAACTAGACCAAGATATGATCTAGACACAACTTCTGACCGAATTTGGTGAAGATCGGATGAAAACTACTTCAATAAGATAGCGGACACCATGCTTAATGCTTGAAATGCACTAAGTGACCTCGTGACCTAGTTTTTGATCCGGAATTACCCATAATAAATCTGACCCAGATATCATCTCGACACAACTTCTGACCAAATTTGGTGAAGATCGGATGAAAACTACTTCAATTAGAGAGCGGACACCATGCTCAATGCTTGAAATGCACTAATTGACCTCGTGACCTAGTTTTTGACCTGGCATGACCCATATTTGACTTGGCCTAGATATTATTTAGACACAACTTCTGACCAAATTTGGTGAAAATCGGATGAAAACTACTTCAATAAGAGAGCGGATACCATGTTAAATCATTGAATTGCACTAAGTGACCCCGTGACCTAGTTTTTAATCCGGCATGACCTATGTTCAAACATGACCTAGATATTGTCAAGATACAACTTCTGACCAAGTTTGGTGAAGATCGAATGACAACTAAGAGAGCGGACACTGCTGTGGACGCCGCCGGATGCCGCCGCCCGCCCGCCCGCCCGCCAAGGTAAATCTTATAAAACGTTCCGTTTTCAACGGGCGTATAAAAAGGGATTTAATGCTTAAAGTCAAATGTATTTGTGATCTGAATTTTGAAAATTGTGTTGTTGTTTTGTAGGTTTAAGGATACGTGTTTTTTATGTTGTTGTTTATAACAAAAAAAGGTCACAAAAAGAGGGGTCTAAGAAAAAACATTTGGAATCCAATTTATTTATCTTCACTCCAACAACAATTGTTAACGCATTTTGTATGTATTATAATGGTATATAAACATGTACGCATTATGTGATAACAATCAATTTACACAATAAGAGTCATCTACCAAAATCACAATCAGCATTTAACTAACCCTACTGACCTGTGCAGCACTTGTCAGTTTTTGTTTTCAGCCATTCAATCGCTCTCGAAAAGCCATCCAATTTGTTCGCTTCACCATCTTGTCTAACATCTGCCTTGTCAATTCTCGCACTCAGTTTGTTTTGTTCGGAGATCGCCGACTGGGAAAGGTTATTCATTTGAACAGACATGCGCGTCTCCAGATCCTTATAGCGTGCCATATTCACCGCTGTGGTTTCTTCAAACCTTTTTTGAAGAGCGTTGACTCTGTTGTCGCATTTCGTTTCAACGCCTGCATTCAACTGGAGAAGTTGAGCTTCTAAGTTTTTTGTCAATTTGTTTCTTTCCACTTCATTAACATTTTTGTTGACGGATTCGTTGACATTAATCATGTTCACTTCTCCATTCAGTTTAACTACCTTCGCATCTGCCTGGTCCATTCTCGTACTCAGCTTGTTTTGTTCGGAGATCACTAAACGGGAAAGATTATGAACCTGATCGAACACAGAGACTTTGATGTTCACCTGCGTCTTCAGTTCCTTGTAACCTTTTATCATCAACGCGGCGGTTTCTTCAAACTTCTTTTGAAGACCGTTGACTCTGTCGCCGCATTTAGTTTCAAAGTCTGCGTTTAACTGGAGAAGCAGTTCGGATTTTAAGCTGTTGATCAGTTCGTTTCTTTCCTCTTTGTTTTCCTTTGTCTCGACCAATTGGTTGACATTAATTTTAAGTATCGTATTTTCCACTTGAATTTCGTTGACAGTATTAAACAATGTGTTCAGCCGGTGTTCATGCGTCGTAAACTTGGTTTTGAGGTCTGTAATCTCATTTTGATCAACACCTGTCATTCTCTCGCCTGTCCATAAAAATAAAAAGCTAAACTATAATACTGTACGCTGATGACGAGCTACGTATAACTTTAATATGTTTATTAGTGTATGATCTTCAAATAAGCAGTTTTATTTGGATCCTTATCATGCTCATTTTTTTATGCAATAATTTACATTTGATGAAACCTTTCTTTCGTGTACTATACGACTTTTTTGTATTATTTTATGGTATAATTCGTATTAAGAACAATATGTGCCCTTACATCCTTCTTTTCTATAGATAAATTAATTCTTATAAATTCTGTCACCCCAATATTTTGAAAATAATGACATATTTTCTAATAAAACTTGAGTAATTATTCTCAAAATTTGCTACCCATGTTCTGAAAATGCAAATAATTTCTTAAATATTCAATTTTAAACAGAAATTGGTGAATAGGGAGGCGAGGAATAAGATGAAAGAGGCACAGGTGGAGTAGATTGAGGAGCAATGTATCAACATTGACATCAGGCAGCAGAAAAAAAGGCCTACAACGACCTCAATACCCTCACGAAGACCATTCAGCCCGTGGCCTGTGTTATAGCAGACACTGACGTGAACCTCCTGACCGAAAGTGCCGCAGTTCTGAACAGGTGGACTGGATACAACAACGACCTTTATAACAAAAGGCTTGAAGCAGACACAAGTCTGCTTCTGAACTATTCCAGACTAGAATCGGACGACGAAAGTCTGTCCATACTAAAGGCCGATAAAGCACGAAGGAGAGGCAACAAATGCATCAATGACGACGCTATGCCAGAAGATCTTGAAGGAAAATAAGTGGTCATAGAAGTGGACCGAGTCTCTGGTCAGCCCCCCCCCCCTTCCGAAACAGTGCAGCTAAAAGCTGTGTGAAAAATGACCGCACTATCAGCCTTATCAGCCATCCATAACAGTCATGCTACGCATCATCGTCTGACCGATTGAAAAGTAAGGCCGCGGAACTGCTCGCTGATGAGCAGGCTGAATTAAGAGCATAGTGTAACAGATATTCAACTGCAGAGTTTTCATTGAGAAACACATGCAATAGCAACGTGAGGTTTTCTGGAACTTCATCGACGTTTAGAAAGATTTCGACCGCGTGTGTTATGATGACCTATTTCAGGTTCTGAGTGGATTCAACATTGAAAAAGGACAGGTGAAAGTCATCCAAGAACTATATGAAAACGCCAGCGGCGTGGTACTTCTTAATGGACTGAAGGGTGACTTATTCAGAACATCAGTGTGAGTCCGTCAGGGATGTTTGCTATCCCCCGTCCTGTTTCATCTTTTCGTTGAGAAGCGTATGCAGGGGACCCTCAAAGACCGCCATTCCTTTATCTTCATCGGTAACGGATTCATCTCCACCTCATGGATGGCACCATAAGTAAACTGCAAGACCTCACTAATAGACACTATGAAAGAGCAGGAGCATACAAAATGTAGATCAGCAAGATGAAGTCGAAGATCATAGTGAACAGCACAAACAACACCATTGCAGTCATCACCATGAAAGTCGAGAAGCTGGAAGAAGTGACAAGCTTCAAGTACTTGTTCCCATTACTTTAGTACAAGGGTGGTACAAGTACCGCTGCGATCCGAACAAGAATTGCCATGGCCACCGCAGCAATTGCAAGACTGAGCACGTTGTGGACAAGCACCTTCATTAGCTTCCCAAACAAGTACAGGCTCTACAAGTTTCATGTAGTCGTCATCCTATTGTACGGCTGCAAGACCTGCACGCTTGACGCGGACTCAGAGCGCATGATACAGACCTTGAACACAAGTGTCTCCGAAGACTGCTCCACATCTCCAACATGGACCACAAGACCAACGAGTACGTTCCGAAAATGACCGCAACACTTGTTGGCCCACAAGAGCCCCTACTGGCGACCGTCAAACGACGAAATCTTGCTTGGTTTGGACATGTCGCTATGCACGATTCTCTTTGCAAAACTGTGCTCTATGGTACGCTTGAGTGAGGTCGTTGAGGCCGTCAGAAGAAAATCTGGATGGACAATGTGAAGTGGACGTCCCACCCCATGGGTGAGCTACTTTCAGAAGCCCACAACAGACATTACTGGCGGTGGATCTATGTGTCGTCGCCCCTCATTCCTCCAACGACAAAAAGGGTCAAAGAAATCATGATACTTATTGGTGTTGTAAATAAGTAAAAAAATAAGATGTGTCAATGATTTTTATCAAAACTATTATGAAAGTTTAGTGTTTTTCCATCAAATTGTTGACTGAACAGACTGATAGGAGAGAATTCAACAAATCAGGATTGTTATGGTGTCTTCCTAAAATTGCCCTGTTACTAAGAAAAAATGTAATTGTTTCTTCCTTTATACTGTTGTAAATTTATAAACATGTAACAAATGTATCACGTGTGTTAAAATTATTTTAATTTAGTATAAACAGTCAGGTTAACTCTAAAGTGGTCGAACATACAGGAAAAGAGGCTATGTATATTTGTTCTTTTATGAACTAGTTCTATAAAATGTACTTGTATTCTTATTGGTTATTCTGACGGTAAAACTTTGTTTACATCCACCCATGTCGATCTTTGTCTTATAAACCAAATGCCGGCAATACATTAATTTATATACCATTACATATTATATTTCAGAAAAAACTTTTGGAGCACGCCTTATAAACAATCATACGAAACATTTTTATAACTGAAAAACGTTGTGCACAAAACATTTATAATTACTTTACTTAAATAAATTAGTTCGGTAACGGTATATTCTGTATTATCTTCTTATGTATATCTGACATGTTCTTCGTACACTTTAATATTTTGTAGCTACAAAGCTCAATCGGAACTTAACATTTGTCTTAAGATCTTTGATAAAACTGGACTCTGGCTCCCAAGGGAACATGTGTCATTAAAAACATTATATAACCTTAAACTAGTATTTAAATTTATATTCTGCAATTTAATTAACGTGTTTGTAGGACTACTCACCATAGTCAAAGAACGGTCCGCCTACAATGGACCCATCGCTAGCGTTCCTGTGACCGACCACAATCTGCTCGACAATCATCTTCAGTTCCAATATCTGGAACCGGATGTCACTGATATCGCGGTCGACAGAACTCTTAATAAACGTCACTCTTTTGTTCAGCTGTACCACATCATGCGCCTGTCCGGTCACGTGAAGTGACGTCATCAGGACGATGAAGAAGCAGACGACACTGGTGATGTGTCGTGACATGTCGTCTGTTTTATACCAATCCTTTTAGTTCCGATATAGATATTATTATTATTAACACACTGATATCCGTTCAGTTGTTTCGAACGATCGGACAAATATGTTTGTTTTATATATATAAACGCTCATAACCCGCACGATTCAAACAATGATTTAAATCAAGCTCACGCTGGGAGTACTGCAATGACTTTGTTATTTAATAATTCCGAAAACAAGAGTGTTTTCGCCGTTACAGTCCGGATGTATGTCATACAAACTGAAGTGTTGCACTTGCATGCCTGCAAGAAAAGACTTCAGCCTCTTGGGATTATTGTTGACAACAATATACTTAAACTTTTAGATGAATGTTGCATTAAAACACAAGCTTACAATGGGGCATAAAACCAAAAAAGTTATTTGTTTCCACTGACATCTAAAAAAAAGGATTGGCAGTTGAGCTTTTCTTTTATTATTTAAAAAAAAAGTTTCTACTTAAAACAGATTATGAAAAGACATGCATAAATCTTCAAAATCTCTATTAAATATTATTTCTTAAGTTACGCTTAGCTCAATAAAAGTTAATTAATCGGTTATGAGTACTATAGAAATTATAATCGCACTCTTAAAAGCTTATTTCTTAAATGTGATTTATTTAAGCAAACGATCGAACACTCAACATGGAATACCGATAAAAAGTATAAGATCGGCACACACAATCAAGGTCGGTCGGATGTGAAGTGGAAACCAATAACTCTTGTATTCCTTAATGTGAGCTCAGTTATCGGTAAAAGTTCATGTTTCTAGTATAATCCAATTTTATAGTTGACATACACATTAAGCGAAAATTGTCAATATAAAATAGTCAATTTATGACTATTATGGTCTTTATTATTTTCAAAAATACTTGTATATTATGTGTGTGTATACAAGTATACAAATTAAAAAACCAGATATTCAACCTGGTGTATGATAAGATAGTTTGTACAACTCACGGTTACAATATCTATGCATTTGACGATGACGAAGCAGACGACATTTCAGATGTGTCGTAACATGGCGCCTTTTTATATAAATGCTTTGAGTTCTCATATAGATTTATAAGTTACTAAGCGTCGTTTCGCAGTCTCAGTCCGGATCTGTACATGCACATTCTTGTACATACTCACGGATAAAAGACGCCAGTTTCCTGTGCGTAATTCAAACTGAGGTGTTGCTTTTAACTAGCATGCTTTGCACCGATAGCAGACATCCGCCTCTTGAAATACTTGCTGAAAACAACAACTTACGGGAACTTTGAGACCAATATTGCGTTAAAAACACCAGTCAATAAGGAGACATAAGACTTAAAACTTATTTTTTCCACTTGAATCTCCAATAAAAAAACATGATAAACAGGTCGGCTAATCGTTTTATAATTTATTTATTTTTTACGATTCCCACTTAAAGAATGTTATACAAAGACATTCATTAATCTTCCAAATCTCTTTTTAACAGTTTTTCTTACGTTCGTTCATTTAAAGTTAATTCAACAATAATGTCGCATTTAGCAAAAATGGTCGGACACTCAACCTGCAAAACCAAAACAAGTTTAGGGCCGCACATTAAATTAGGGTCGGCCGGATTAGTGGTAAGAAACGTGTGTATGCCGAAATTGGAGCTTAATAATCGGTAAACGTTTTTATTTCTAGTATAATCATATTTTATGTTTGACATACACTTTTAAGCGCATATAGTCATTCTATATTTTCGACGATTATGGTTTTCATTTTTTCACAATATATAAATTATTAAATGTTTGTACCATTTATTCGACAACTAGATATTCAACCTGGTGTAGTATAAGATATTTTGCTCAACTCATGGCCACAGTATCTATGCACTTGACAAATATTTGAAACAAAACAATTGACTTGAGTGGTGAAGTACATTTAATTGGGAACTAGAAAACACCACTGAAATCCCTATGACATATTAGTGACTCGACAGGCAGGTCACTCTATATATAGACCGAAGCAGAAAGCTGATGTCAATAAACAGTTTAGTACAACCTGGTTTGTCATTATTTTGTCATTGGGTCTAAAGTGTGGTGTTCTATTTCTTATTTGGTACCGAACCTTTTCTGCCTGTGTATCAAACAGTCTATAATCAAAGATTTTAAAAGTAGACACATTGACAAAATTTGCATAACAAAATAGTATTTATAATCCGAAGCGTATTCCCAGTTTGAAATATGTTTTATATTAAATGTTAGATTAAAAATATCAAAAGTGTAAATACTTATTGATGGCAATTTTGTTTTTAAGGTTTTTAACAATCGCAAATGTAAACAGCGAAATACAGTAAAGCGCAACCGTAAAGTGCAAATTGGCTGAGTGTAAACAACGGCAGTGAATTAATTCGGTTAATACTCAGCACGTGCGTCCATATTTAGCAAGTGCGGTCCATACAAGAAAATGGTGACATGTCCGTATACACTTGATTGCCTCTATGGCAGTTTGTGGACTTAGACCCTTCATACAGACAAAGAAGGACACATTTATGTGAGGTACAATATCTTCAATAATTGACTATTTCATTAAAAAAAAGTTCTAAAATACAGTGTAGTTGAAGTTGAGTTCACTTGATAATCTTAAAAGTTTCAATGAAGGAAAATTATATCCAGCGTTTTTAATTTATTAAAATACGAAAGTAAAAACAGGGTTTAATTACAAGTTTAAACTAGTTTCCCCACTTTACTAACAACACCGACATGTTTCACTCATGTGCACGGGATCTTGTCAATGTATTAACCAACTTTGTATACCAATCACTTGAGATCAAAATACTCATTGATTGGACTAGCATCCTGTTTACTAGAAGATGATTGGTTGGCGTAAACATCCCACAGATCAGTTGTACAGGCACGTGCAATTCGTATAAACCTTGGCTTTGTTATTTACTATACACATCTTTCACAGTTGTGTTTATCAAAGCGGATAAACTGATACATAATGTAGCACATTTGAACGTAATCTTGTATTATAGAAGGTCGTTGGCGAACTAAAATCTGCAAGATTGTTACGTGATTTAAAAGGACACCAACTTATATACGAAGAAAATGCACCAGATCGAAGTACGCAAGGTTTCATATGTGATTTAAAGGAACAGTATGTCAACTATTATGCGAAGAGCGATGAGTCATAAGTTTCCTCAGTAATGTTAAGGGACACTTTGTCGATATTTATGCAAATTCGAAATATGCATGGTTTTCTCTGTGATTTCAATACTTTCCTGTACCAACTGCAAATAAGAGTGTTGCCTAATGCTGGTTTATCATGTAGTGGTGCATTTTAGTATCAGTGTTGTCTGAAGTTGGTTCACACATAATATAAGTATCATTATTAAATAATGCTGGTTAATCACTCTAGTGGCGCATGTAAGTTGTTCCTCTTAATTTATAAAATGTTTACACTGAATCACAATTTAAATACTATTGCTAACATTTATGAAAGTTTAACACATAAAATAGCTAAAAGCCACCTAATAAAATTATGTTTGTATCTTTATCTTATTTTGACGGCCATCTTGACACCATCTTGGATTTCTCAGCCCATAGCATATTTGAACCAAGCTATTTTTTATTTCGCAATCTACAATGCCTAACGAACATCTTGGAATGCAAAACTCTCTTTTCATGATCGGAGACCGGTTACCCCCTAAAGATGCGAGTTATTTGAGACAGTTTGCACTACTAATATGCATGTACTGACTTTTCATTGGTATTTTGCTTTCATGAAGCATGCACTGACTTTTTTGTAATGCTTGCTTCGGATAGAGTTTAATAAAGACATTAAATGATCTAAGATTCATAAAAAATTTGCAACCGACTTGTTTCTCTTTGGAACGCAATTTACAGTCATTATACTCCAAACACAAAACCAGTCCACTAACTCTTCGTTCTACCCGTCGCTTCCGTCATCGACGGACATTGCACACGCTCCAAACACAAACCTACACGTCATTGCGATGAAAATCATTACGACGACTAAAAACCAAAAGGTTTCAACACTCGTACGTACCAATATCACCAATGTTGTCTTTTTCACGGATTCCAACACTGACCACGTGCTGTAGTCGGCGCTGTTGTTGTTCGCCGCTTCGGCGGCAAACGTGCTACCATGTATTCATTGCCGCGAGAATATTACAAATATGTTGATTGAATTACTGCCTAATTTTTTACATAGTCTAAGAAGGTTTCAATTACATTTAAGGTCTTAGTAAAAAAGTTATCAGTTCTACAAATTATACGCCAAATTAAACGTTAGACTATCCAGGACTAAACACAATTCGGGGGAGAATGCCTAGAAGCACGCCCTATACAATTCGACTCACATATGTAAGAATAGCTACGACCCTGATTGCTTTGGTTTTCGTATGTAATGCATGCTTTACTACGTGCCCTCTGTTTTCATATACTTATCCATAGTTTAAAGGTTAAAAGTAATTTTATACTCGTGCAAATTCTACTATTCCGATGACTCTGGTGTTCATAATTTTTAGCGTTACCGTTGTATTACTTAACTGTCTTTAATTAAATAGTCAACCGGCAAAACCACATATTTACGGTGGCACAGATGTGAAATGGTCTTAATTTTTGTTTATGTCGTTACCACGACTAATTAACTTGTCCGCACGACTTAGCAAATAGTTCCAACGACTTATTAAGTCATGGTTACGAGTTAATAAGTTGCTATTTTAATCGATGTAATCATGTCTCAATAAGTATACTGTTTTTGTCTCATTTAACTCGTGCAAAACAGCCACAAACAAAACCGAATTCAAATATGGGAAACCATTCATGCGTAAATGTTTACTAATGGTGATCACGAGCGCGAGGTCAATGTCGTCGAGCTAAATCAGAGGTAATTGTTTGCCATCTAGTCCCTGTAACATGTCAAGTGCTAAAACGTGTGTTTTTTTTTTAATTAACTTATTAAATCAAATATAAAATAAATACTAGAAGTCAAAAAACATATGTTGCACGTCTTTAATAAAGTCATAACAATTTGATATTGTGAATTTATTTGTTTCAATATAGTGTGTAAAACTATCATCCCCTCCTTTAAAACAACAACAACAACACAACACGTTTGCAATTATTTCCACGTGCTTCTTTCTGATTTATAAAGTAAATAGTGCATTCTCATCACGTGAACGTCAAATGACACGGATTGCAGGACACTAGCAGACGATTGGTCAGCGGAGAGTACAAAAGAGGAAAAAACGTGCATTTCATGCGACCACTGCTTTCTTATGTGTTTTGTACGCAGTTTGTTCACTAAAACATATGCAATGAATGTGTTTACTTACTCATAACAAATATTTCCGGAATTATGTAGTACTAATGTGTCATATTTTTGACAGCCTGAAATCTGTCAAATGTGCTATGCGGTTAAAAGTGCAAATACATCAACTAAACCGGTAATACGAAAAACGACGTGCCAGTTGAAAATACGTTATCTTTCTTCTGTGCTTTAAATGTATTTTGTAGAAGCAATTATGCGAAACATGATCTACCAGATCGAAACATGAGATGTCTTCCCTCTGATTTGAAGTAAAGCATGCGATTTTTCCATGTGATTTATAGTAAAACATTCGGTGTTTCGTCTGTGATTTGAAGTAAAACATGCGATGTTTCCTTGTTATTTGAAGTCAAACTGTATCCGTTTAATCGGAAGATTAATATGACATTTCAATATGTGATATAAATTGACCGTTAGAACCATGCACTTTTTAGAAAGGAATTTAATCAGACATGATGCCTGGAGCACGAGATGACTCGAGGATACCCAGATGACTATAACTGGTAAGCTTATATTACCATGGTGTTGTTTTTGTCCCGTTTAATTCAAGTCCTATACATTACGTGTATGCAGTATAAATAGTGTTTCGTCTTATGAGTAGACAGTACCCTTTATGATAGAATTTGCTCTTAGTTTCTTACCAACTCTCTTTGAAAAGTATCACCATAGTGCCCTTCGATTTTGGAGTCCAATGGTTCGTTGTCACTAAGGCTAGTCGGTTTCCTGAGTAGGACGGGTATTTTGCATAACTATGAACAGTTTAAACCAAACGCTTTCTGGACAATGAAGCAGTGCCCTGTGTTGTTATGGTTTCCGAACCCCCCTGTTGTCGCGTTGTTCATCTTTCAAACAGCATATCCATCCCACGGCCGCTGTATGCCGAGGCCCTCGTCTCTCCGGCAAGGCATCTTAAATAAAAAAGGAGCGGGTTGTTGTACGTCGACCATTACAGGTGTTACCCAGCTGAAAACAATCTACAAAACTCCATAGGGATCGGACCCATGACCTTAGTCACGGTTTTTAGGCAATCGTTCTTTCTGCCTCGCTAAATAAGCTATCAAGTGAAGCAAGACACTTGAAGTGACTCATGTATTTTCCTACTGCCAATGTACCTTTTCTCGTGTAACGTTGCGCTCTGTATGGCTTTGTCATCATGGTTGCTTAATGCAGTTTTAATTAATGTTGCGATGTTCAATAACTGCATGTTCATAAATAGCGTTTCGTTTGACCATGGTTGTATTTGCTAAAACTAATTTAGCGTGTTTCCTGTGTTTGCTTATGTATAAAGTGATTTGTGTTAGTGACATTATCACAGGTTGTCTTTAAAACTGTTGATTACAAGTGGCATACCGTGTTTTTAGTCCTGTCATAGGGAAACACTATTACCTAATGTTTGTTATACGATCAACGTTTCACCGGTACTTTCTTATATGTTGATTTATACAACAACATAATTATTCATTAAGCAACATAGCTCAATAGTGGTTTAATTTACGTAGCAGCGTCATTAAATGCTGATTCATTTTAAATTCGTCAATTTAAGTACAAGTGTCGCTCTATGCTGGCTTATCATGTAGTGGCGTAATAAAGAAGCCATATAACTCAATGATGGTTAATCATCCACTGGCAAATGTAAATATAAGCGTCGCTCTATGCTTATTCATGATAAAGTTGCGTTTTTTAGTAGCAGTGTCGCTCTACATATATATATTTTATTATAGTCTCATCAATGTACACAGTATAACATTACATACATATCACAGATTAAAATACAGTACATTGCCAATCTAAAAGATTTGCAAGAGACTTAAAATAACATGACATTCTCATTAATCTCAGTAATGCACAGTTATCCATAAGATTCACTTTATATACATATCATACAGGTAAAATCTAAAGTATCTTTGTTAATCTTGTAGTTAAAAAGCTGCCTTAAAATGGGTTATTAAAAACACTGAATTTGAATAATTAGGCTAATGCCTTACATTCTCAAAACTGGGTGTAAAATAATGAAAAGTGTTTGATCAGATCATAACATAGTTTGATTAACAAGGTAACTTTAGGCAAGAGCTAAATTAAGTACATCTGACAGTAAAACAATTTAGCATTTACACTTAAACACTATGCTTATAGCGTCGCTCTATGCTGATTCATGATATAGTTGCGTTTTTTAGTAGCAGTGTCGCTCTATGCTTATAGCGTCGCTCTATGCTGATTCATGATATAGTTGCGTTTTTTAGTAGCAGTGTCGCTCCATACTAATAGCGTCACTCTATGATGATTTGTTATAGAGTGGTGTATTTAAGTAACCATGGTATTCAATGTTGGTTTATCATAATGTGGCGAAATTAAGTAAAAGCGTCGTTTAATGCATATGTATCATAAAGTCCCTCATTTAAATAAGTAACGTCATCGTTTATTGTTTGTTTATCATGCAATGGATTATTTACGTTATATCATCGTTCATTGATGGCTCATCGTCCATTAACGTTTTTTTTGTTGCACAGTGTAACTCAAAATCGATTAATCATCCATAAGCGTATGTTAGTAACACAGTGCCAATAACTGCCGGTTTATCATACACCTACGTATATTTTGTAATTCATCACAACTTCCGTGTATGTGGAAATATTTTTTTCAAATAGTATGTAGTGGGAATATTAAGAAGTGATATTCATTTAAATGATAGTATTTCCAAACTGCATAAGGATTATTTTAATATTATGAATTTCCGCTGCTGCACGCATTTCACCGAAACTCATTGCGTATAAACACCAACGAATACAAAACATCGTACAATGCATGCTACGTTCTGTTTATTATAAATCATTATTTTATCAAATATTTAATCCTTATTAATTTAGAGTATATGCAAAAGTATCTTGTAACAGTTGATTACGTGGAAAGTGTAGTCATACTATTCTTCTTATAGACTGGTTACACGGTCGTATATTTTGAGGATAATATCAAGGAGATGATATGCCAACTGCCAACAAAACATTCAAGATATGAAATCAACAGTTTTGGGAAATAAATCATTGGTGATGTACTCAACGACGTTCTATTCTTAATTGGTTTTATCTAAACAATGTACGTGTGTGATAAACAAATGTATGTTAATAATCGTTTTAACATACCAACGTATGTTGATAATATGTAGTCAAATTAAGTACAAAACACCATGGGTACATTAGTCAGTTTTAACGTGCATTTACAGTACATTCTAGTGCAACATTCTACATTTAAATGCAAAATGCTGTTCTTAATAACATCACAACGGATATATTACGTTTATATAATAAACAATACAAAATATAAAAATAAATGTGAATGACGCGAACAAAAAACCAAATTATTAAAACAACCATATCTATTTAGGTTAAAAGGCGTTTGAATTGAGAGATATGCTTCATTCGTAAGATGAACAAAGCTTTACTGATCTCTCACAGGTTAATTATTATTGAATTAAATATATCCCCAAAACATATAGTAAAGGATCTAGAGTGTATACTATATGATCTTACATATCATCTAACTGATAAACATGTCATTAATGCAATAGGCCTCTTCGTTCATAAAGTATTGTGGTGATTTTCCGCTGTGCTGTATATTTTTAGTAAGAAATTAGTGAAGTATAACACATCGTTCTTTGCCTCTGTTTCGTGTTAACTTACAACCGTCGGGATTCAAATCAATATTATATAACAAGAACATCTTTCCCTCTGTACGTATTGGCTTACAAAGGTCATACTCATCGTCGTATCTTTATCACTGAATGTCGAATAAACTCGCACGTGTATATATTTAGAAGTTTGTAAGGTCCGTCTTAACCTGAGGCTGCATTATATGAGGACTCGGAGTGTGTCCTTGCAATCCTACCTTATTTACTTGCAGACGCACGAAAGATCGAAATAATTGAGAATACAGCCGCATTTTCCAGCTTTATTCTCTTTTGGAAGGCATTACATTTTTGTGTGGTCTTGGTCTGTTTGTTAGAAGCCGGAGTACACGGAGGAAACCCCGCCTGTCCGGTATGGCGACCACCAACCAAACTCGTATGGGGGAGGGGATTGAACCCGGGTCGCTAAAGTAAGAAGCGCGTAATTAATTCGGACCGGACGGGTTACGCTTAAAAAAAAAACAACCACCAGTCTACTCACTCTTCGTCCTTTCGGTCGCTTCCGTCATCGACGTACCTCGAAAACGACCGGAACACGAACCTACACGTCATTGCGATCAGAATCACTATGACAACGCACAGAACAACAGCTTTCAATAGTCTCACGTCTACCCACATCGCGGCTGTTGTCTCGTTTGCAGATTCGAACACTGAAAACGTGCTGTTTTCGGCGCTGTTGTTGTTGTTGTTTGTCAATGTTTTGGCGGCAAACGTCACGTTGCTTCCATTTGCCATCGCTATTATTTCTGTTGCAATTATATGATTTTAGTCCCACGGTTGTTTAGAATAGATTCTCCCTAACAACAACACAGTTTTCAAAGTACATGTCGAGGAAATATTTATATACCAAGAAAACATTGGTTATAACCACGAACAAATATTGACCAGTTCCAAAAAATTGTTCCTCGTACAAAGAAAATAGTTCTCGGAACTATTTCTCTCATATATCGCGTTTTAAAAACAACCCATCTTCTGGCATGTTAAGACAATTTGTATGTTCATTCTGTTACCCGCGAAGTTTAAATGCCATATATATGCCAAATTGTCTGTAGTAAAAACAAAGAAACACGTATATATTAATCTACAATGTACCTTATGTACCTTAATGTACCTATTGCATTATCCGTAATTAACATTTCATTTCATACAAACTATTAAACAAAACCATGAGTAAAAGTGGAACCGATTTTAGAAATATTGTCTCCTTCGTAAAGCTTACGACATAATGTCTCCGTAGACTTTAACGCATGTCCAACAATAATTACCATCATGTCTGAATGGCGGAAAATACCAAGAAGGTAATTTATTTACCTGGTTTCCATACCAATGGTATATCGATATTTAAAAGTCGCACGATCCGATACGGTATTTCCTCGTACAAATGCATAAATGTCCTACTCGCGACATTTTAATGCCTTTTCCCGATCGATACGGTACGAGTCTCAGTGCAAATTGCTTATCACGCCGCGAATGTTAATTAAAACTTAAGAGGGGTCGCGACCGTATGTAGAGTACGATGTCAATGTTTCTCTTTTCAAATGTCACCTGGAATAAATACTATAATTATATTGCATCTTAAGTATAGTAGAAGTGTATTGCAGATTTTCTGCGTGTTATTGTTTTTGATGATCAACACTTGGCCCATCGATTGTACAAGATGGAAAAAGGAAGTCGAACAAAATAAACAAAATACAGCGAAAATTGGTTCACTCGAAAAATACTACAACATGACTCTGCTGTTACATTTAAACAGAGCACAGATCTTTTTAAATGAAGATGGCACACATATCTAACTTATTTCCCCCCAAATAGATCGAAAAACAAATACATCAATATTCTATGTTCAACATACAACCACTTTTAATGTATATGTACACATGAATATAAAAAAGACAATTTTACATATCGATTTGTTTTCAAATGTAAAATCATCAGCGAGAAATACAACAATTTTATTTGAACGATGTTGCAAAAACGAGCAACAATATGGTTAAACCTTAAATATTAATCAGATGTTAATACCGAGCAAGGATGATTGAGTACATGCATGGTCAACATTTATACGAATTGCTTTCCATATTTTCGTATGGCATTACATTGTAACGTCGCTGTTAAATGCTTTGTATGCTTTAATGAGTCCGTTTTGCCTTCAGTGCAGTTTGATGTTTTCCATGAAATCGGCTCTTTTCAAGCAAATAGTTCCATAAGGTTCAAAAGTGACTCGACCTATAGCGTATAGACCCATGGTCGAACCGAAATGAAGACAGTTTTACAATCGGTCCGAAAAGCACAGCAACAGTTGCAACAGCAAGGTCGGTTGGTGTCGACAGGGTATCAAACTGGTCCAATAATTAAACATGCCTCAGTAATTTAGTTTGCGTAAAAAGGGATTCGTAACGCCACCTATACCACTTTTATTGCCTTCATCTTCAACCAATATAACACTCACCTAACATTATAGAAATCCTTAGAATATTAACTCAGTAATCATGTTAAAGGCTTGAACAAATGTCAATATTCAAAATAAATGCAGATTTCCCAGTTCTGCACTGACTTTATCTTAAGTGTTCACTTCGTATGACTTCACGTTGATATACAAAGTGTTCTAAAAATACTGATGTAATAAATGTGTGCTAAAATAGCGAAAGAGCGTAAAGCTATAGTTATCCCCACACTTGTTGAAAAAAAGGTGGGGGTATTGTGGTGATTTCCGCCGTCCGTCTGTCCGTCTGTCCGTCCGTCCGTCCTGGCCAATATCTCCTCCTACACTATTAGCACTAGAACCTTGAAAATTACACACATGGTAGCTATGAGCATATGTGCGACCCTGCACTATTTGGAATTTTGATCTGACCCCTGGGTAAAAAGTTATAGGAGTTGGGGTGGGGCCGGGTCAGAAATACTCACTCATTTTTTAGGTTATTTTACATTTACTTCTTTATTTCTACACCGATTCACTTCAAATTGATACTGGACCTCTCTTATGACAATACGGTCAATCTCAACCATGCATGGCCCCATTCCCAACCCTGGGGCGCCCCGCCCACATAGGCCACACCCACCAAAAATTGCCATTTACTATAATTTCTTCATTTCTACACGGATTCACTTCAAATTGATACTGA
>VMBQ01000946.1:74068-200908 GCA_007657795.1 Dreissena rostriformis | reverse complement strand
GGTGTAGAAATGAAGAAGTTATAGTAAAAGGCAATTTTGGGTGGGTGTGGTCTATTTGGGCGGGGCGCCCCAGGGTTGGTAATGGGACCATGCATAGTTGCGATTGACCGTATTGTCATAAGAGAAGTTCAGTATCAATTTGAAGTGAATCCATGTAGAAATGAAAAAATTATAGTAAATGGAAATTTTTGGTGGGTGTGGCCTATGTGGGTGGGGCGCCCCAGGGTTGGGAATGGGGCCATGCATGGTTGAGATTGACCGTATTGTCATAAGAGAGGTCCAGTATCAATTTGAAGTGAATCGGTGTAGAAATAAAGAAGTTAATGTAAAATAACCTAAAAAAAATGAGTGAAAATCTCTGACCCGGCCCCACCCCAACCCCCATAACTTTTGACCCAGGGGTCAGATCAAAATTCCAAATAGTGCAGGGTCGCACATATGCTCATAGCTACCATGTGTGTAAGTTTCAAGGTTCTAGTGCTAATAGTGTAGGAGGAGATATTGGCCAGGACGGACGGACGGACGGACAGACGGACAGACGGACGGCGGAGATCACCACAATATCCCCACCTTTTTTTCAAAAAGTGTGGGGATAATAAACTCCTTTCTACAACTCTGAAACCTGCACAGTTGTTGCATATAACCATTCCTTATGCACCTATGTCACATAGCATCACATTGACCTTTACCTAATTTGGGCTTTTTCTTGGTTAAGTAAATGTTACCGTTTCATCTGGCACAAACACCGCTGGCTTAAAAAAACTTGAATACTTACATAGTTGTTTCTCATTACCATCCCCATTCCATCCATAGCAAAAGCACCCACTTTGATCCTTCCTTCCCAAATTTGGACTTACATTTTCAAACCACCTGTTCAAATTTGGCTGTTTTACTACAACACTTGAATTTTTTCCTCTATGTTTTCCCTTAGAAGCTTTGCGAAAACAGTCTCTGGGCAGCACTGATTTTCATGAGGTTTATGTCTTTCTTTTAAGTTGTTATTTTGTTTATTTGAGCATTTTGGTAAAACAATTGTAGCGCACCATGAAGTTTATAGGAACATACCTGACTACTTCAAAACTCGTTTTACTTTAACATTGACAAATCACTGGCTTGATGGCAAATCCCTTAAGAATAATAAACCCACATCCATATTATGTAAATGTTAGAATTGCGCGTTTCTTCATCATTATGGGCATGCTATTTCTATATTGCATGGTTATTATATTCTTATTAGTAACCTTTATGCTTTAGTTATCCTGAAAGTTTTCCTGAAAGGACATTGTTCGAATGTATTTTGTGTTAACACGTTTTCAAACTAGTTTTCTTTGGATTGCTGTTGTGTTTAAAAAATGTATTTGATGTATGCCTGACTTATGTCAGAAACTTTCCTGGTTTGAACATAGCTGAGTGTTGCATCACAACACACCTTGTTAGTTATATAGTACGAGTTTTATTACGATGTGGCGCCCAATTTGTTCACATTTGTTGTACATCAAATTGTATTGTCAAATTTCGCTAATTATTTTTAAATGTGAACAATAAATATTGTGTATATTTTGACTGTGTGTTGAAGATTACATGAAATAAAACTATGTGGAAGAAGTAAGTTTGTTGTTAGAAAATACAATGGTGATGTGGTGCGTATATACTGTTTTCGTACCAGTTAATTAAAATGTGGTAGCGTAGTGAATATGCAGTCTGCCTTGTGATCATTAGGTCATGGGTTCAATTTCCACTGTTAGATCGTTCTAAGAATCCTCAGAAACAAAATGGATTGGTTTTACTCAAGAAGCAGACACTAAGAGTGTCTATTTAAGCTGCATGCTTGTTATTGAATCAAGCTTATTTAAAAAGGTGTGATTGAACTTGCGCTTTAGAATTTATGATCATTCTAACTTAGAACTCAACTCTAATACATTCATTTCCCGTACAAACAATTTAAACATCCCCGTCATACCTCCCCATCTGATCATACAATTTATAGCTTTATGAATGGGTTATACTAAAAAAAAACGTCGTATGGTCTTATAATGTTGTACGTAAATAAATACAACCAACAAAAACACGTGCTCGCAGAAATCATATGAAAAACATGGAGTCCATTCATTGTAGTATTTTTAAGAGAAAAACGTTAAGTTTCAATTTGAAGCATACCACAATTAATAAGTAAGCATATACAGATCATTCATTCTTGCTGTTTGTCCATGCTTGCTTGTCAAAGGAATGAAGTTAATTAATTGAATAATCATGCGCCAGTGTGTTTTTTTTACCATTTACATATCTACCAATGACTCGATCCAATAATCATGCAACAGTTTGTGTTATATTTACCATTTACAAATTATCCAATAAACCTATTGAATAATCATGCAACAGTGTGTTTTATTTACCATTTACATATTATCCAATAAACCTATTGAATAATTATGCAACGGTGTGTTTGATTTACGTTTTATATTTTTTACCAATGAATCATTTGAATAATCATGCAACAGTGTGTTGTATTTACCATTTACATATTAACCATTGAACCAATTGAATAAGCATGCAACAGTGTGTTGTATTTACCATTTACATATTAACCAATAAACCTATTGAATAATTATGCAACAGTGTGTTGTATTTACGTTTTATATATTTACCAATGTATCAATTGAATGATCATGCAACAGTGTGTTGTATTTACCATTTACATATTAACCAATGAACCAATTGAATAATCATATAACAGTGTGTTGTATTTACCTTTTACATATTTACCGATGAACGGATTAAATTATCATTCAACATTGAGTTCTTTTTACCATGCATTGATTGAAGTACGATAAGACTATGTGATGTTAGTTACCATCTAATAATTTACTCAATTAGTGGCAGACCATTATCTTTCGGTGAATTTAAGAGCCCATCGTCAAATATTTACCAAATGTACTGTTCGTAAAGGGAAAAATGGAAACAGTGTTCATCAGTCTATAAAAATTAAGAACATTTCAGGTCATAGTTTTCCGTATGATCGAATAATGTATAGGAAGAACTTTAATATTACAACTTCCAGTAATATGATCCTACGGGTTACTGTAATAATTTTATTTACACATAGCTCAAAGTATTCATGAAAACCACAGTAATTGTCCATCGCCTCATATGTGCCTTCACGTGATAATTCTCAGGTGATGACGACAGTTATTGTTCATCGGCCAATATTAACAGCTCGTATTTGCCTATCGCGCCGTTACGGTAGCTGTTTCCCCCGCCCTTGTCCCACTTGACATACGCCCAGTTGTGCGAGTCAACAAGTGTCACGGTGCCTGGACCGCCGCCGTCCTGAAGAATGAAATAAAAGCAAACTCATTTTCAGTTCAGGATGATGTTGTCATAAAAGTATCTCAACAGGGATTGTGTGCGGATTTTCTTTTCCTCACGAACGTCATCTTAACTGAGCAGACAGTTGAAGAAAACATGTAGAACTTGAATACTATGCAGCTTGGACATGTGAATTGTTAATTGATAAAATCTCATTTTAAGTTTCAGCCGGCAACATAATGTAACGTATTTAACTGTATTGTCAACTTAATTTCATGAATATTATTTACCTTATTGCCATGACAATATTAAGATAGTCATGGCGATCAATAAATTCCATACAACTGGTTAAGATATGATTAAATTACTTGCAAAAAATGCTGAAGTCCGAAATTTGAATGTAAAAGGTACTGTAATACGAGTGTTTTGCATATTATGAACACATTACGAGTATTCTCCCTTGGTATCACAGCTTATAAAAAATAATGTAATGTGAGACTAGTAGTGTTTACAACATTCCTGAAAGGAACCCGAGTATTCTTCTTTATTATCGCATCAGTGTTATTTGATAAAATAAAATTATACAAGATTGATAAAAAATATAGTCCATTCCTTACGTACTTTATTTCATAAAATAGTCGGTTCCATGTTTGTTAAGGATTGACTATCAAGACAATTGACATATGTTGCATGCGAATATACAATTTGTATTGAATGAAGTTCGCGTATTGTAACGAAAAACCGACCATTAAGATGAGTGTTATAATACCGGGACGGATTGGATAGGTTAACTGAACTGCATACAGATCACTATTGCTTTAGTTCTGTGAAAAATTAGAACCAATTATTATGAAACAGATCGTAAAGGAACACACGATCTGAAGGATTTTGTGTTTGAGTGTGTAAACAGTAGAAGTAATTGTGGAGACTTAAATCCCGTTCCAGACGTAAAAAAATATGATTTATGAAATGTTAGTCATCTAGCGACATCAATATACCTGGTCACCATATCTCCAGTCCGTACTGCGCACGACCCTGGTCCCGACTTTGATGTTCTTCTTCAGGTCGCTCCCAAATATCGCCTTGACGCGGTACCCGTTGTGTGAAAATGGTATCTGCCCTGAAAATGGAAGTTGTCTTGTAATTTGTCTGGTAAAAAGCGAACTTGTTGAACATTTTAATCTACTATGGATAATTATTTATTGTCGTGAACATCTATACATGCGTGTTGTAGCCTCAAATAATACAGATGAATTCAAAGTTTAGGTTAAATATTGCATTTTAGTGTCTCTTTTCTGGAAATCTATTTAATAATTTGAGTTTCCTCTGACCTTTGGTGTGCATTTTATGTATACATTACGTAGGGAAGTTTTCTTTAAATGGTTATATACCTCGCTAGAAGTCACACCCCCCCCCCCCCCCNCCCCGCACATGAAACGTGCGCAACATGTTTGTTCTAAGGATATCTCAATTAATTTCAAAAATGGTTGTTTGTTGAAAAATATGGCTTCCGCGGGATGTGCAAGTTTAGCTTTGAATTTTGGCTCATGTGCAACATTTTGAACACGGGGTGTATTTTTTTTCTTTCTGAAGATGCTTACAACCATGAATAAGACTATGATAGCTGAAGTTGATTTGAAGAGGTGTAATGATGATGATGATGCTGGTAAAAAGAAGAAGAAGAAGAAGAAGAAGATGATGATGATGATGATGATGATGATGATTATGTTGATGGCGACGGCGACGGCGACGACGACGACGATGGCGATGACGATGATGACTACCAGGTTTGAAAGGTTAGACAATTTGATGTAGAACGCCCCCTCTACACTTTGATTTTCCTCGGTATAACAATAAGTCTTACTTTTTAAGTATTCTTATAAATGACATATACTTTTTCTTACATATACATTAGTTACTTCATTGTATTATCACAATTATATAAACCGATTTATTTGCTCTTATTAGCCTTGTTATAAATCCACGCCGCGGATAAGACTTAATCTTCAGTAGCTATTTCAACTAATCATTGTAAATCAAGCTATGCTAAGCTATTCATATAAAATTATAAACTAGTTTCATTTATGTATACGACTGTTTTTTTGTGTGTGATACGTGTTTCATAAATTATGTTGTTTATTGCTTGCGGTTATATTATGTTCAGTGTCTTTAATTGTTTACATTCATATTTGTGTAAGTATATAATAGTTCGTTAACAGTAATAAAATAACCCCTCTGACCCGTGCAGCACTTACCAATCTTCGTTTTCAGCTCTTTAATATCTCCCACAAAGCTATCCAGCTTGTTTGCCTCACCATCAAGTCTAACGATTTGCAAATATGCCTTGTCAATCCTCGCACTCAGCTTGTTTTGTTCGGAGATCACCGACTGGGAAAGAACTTTCATTTGATCAGACATGTGCGTCTTCAGGTCCTTGTAACCTTTCATCATCACCGCTGTGGTTTCTTCAAACTTCTTTTGAAGAGCGTTGAACCTGTCATCGCATTCTGTTTCAATGCCTGCCTTCAACTTGAGAAGTTCAGCTTTTACGTCATCCTCCTTTTTCTCGATCAAAAGGTTGACTTTACCTTTAAGTGCCGAATTTTCCACTTGAATTTCGTTGACGGTACTAAATAATCTGTTAAGTCGGCTTTCATGTGCCTTCAAATTATTCATGAGATCTGTAATCTCCTTTTGATTAACAACTGTAACTCCCTGACCTATCGATAAAAATACAGAAAGAAACACTGAACGTGAGTTAAATCTATGCTTAAGCTGTACCCTGATAATGAGCTAACTATATCTTAAATATCTCACTCTTTAATGAATTCCATTACTTTAAGTTATAGAAGCAGCTTTTTTGGATCCTTATCAAGCTCGGTTTGATGCCGTAATTTCCATCTGATAATATCTGTCATTCCGCGTCCTTATAAACTGCCTATATAAGTATATGTATTATTTCAAGAACTTACACTATCAAATGTACTAGCATACTATTTTAGATTAGTTTTTCTGTCGGTAACACTTTCTTGTCACCCACCAATATTAATCTCAGTCTGCCAAAAGCCAGCAATTCATGTGTTGATATGCCATAACATATTATGTTTCAGATACATTTTACGTTTCAGAAACATTGACGAATATTTGCAAGTGAGGCTGAGGAACACTTTTGGAGCACGCCTTATAAACCATCATACGACACATTTTAATAACGGGAGAGTAAAAAAGTTTTGCAGAAACATCTATAATTACTTTAGTTAAGGTAATCAGTTCGGTAACCGTATATTCTTTATTATCTTCTTATGTATGTCTGGAATGTTCTTCATACATGTTTATATGTTAAAGCTACAAAACGCAAACGGAACTTAAAATGTGTCTTAAGATCTTTGATAAAACAGGACCCGGGCTCCCAAGGGACAGTTCACACAATTATTTATAATTATCTGTTGTAATTTCCTTACCAATAATGGAACCATCCCTGGCGTTCCTCTGATCGACCACTATCTGCTCGATGGTCATCTTCAGTTCCGAGATCAGGAACCGGATGTCGCTGATATCGCTGTCGACGGAACTCTTGATGAACGTCAGCCTTCTGTTCAGCTGTGCCACGTCATGCGTCTGTCCGGTCACGTGAAGTGACGTCATCAGGACGATGAAGAAGCGGACGACAATGGTGATGTGTCGTGACATGGCGCCTTATAATATCCATGCATTGAGTTCTGATATACATTTCTAAGTTATATGCACACTGATATCCGTTATTTTGTGTTTTTTTCTTTTATTAAAACGCTGATAACCCTTTATACGTATGAGTAAAAACCAAGCATACGCTGCAAATACTGTAATGGTATGATATTATTCGCTAGTATTTGTAGGTTTAATGAATCCTAAACACAAGCGTTATTACGCAGTCACAGTCCGGATCTATACATATCCAAATTACCTCAGATTCTAGCACGCGCTCAAGGATGAAAACAGACGCCAGTTTCCTCTGTTTAATTCAAACTGAAGTGTTGCTCTTACCTATCTTGCTTTGCACCGATAACAGACATCCGCCTCTTGAAATACTTGCTGATAAGATGAGATGCTTGAGCCTTTCGGCGAAAATTGAATTAAAAGGTAACAAGTAGACCTAAGACTAAACACGTATTTCTTTCCACTAACATCTCCAACACAAAATAAGATAGACAGGTCGGCTAATCGTCCTATTGTTTTATTATTAATAATTCCCACTTTAGAATGATATTCAATGACATGTATAAATCTGCCAAATCTCTATTTAACATTATTTCTTAAGTTCATTTTAGTTCATTTAAAGTTAATTTAACGATTATTTCGAATGTTACAAAAATGGAACCATTTAATACAGTATTTAGTGAATATAATGAATTTAGCATAAATGACTTCAAGCCGATTCTAGTCCCCTCGAAATCAGCATAAAGTCATCCTCGGCAACAATTTTACCTTTTCAAACAAAAATACAAATTAATTTATTGCGGGAGTCGGATGTCGTAAACCGGAAGTAGTAAAGCGGACGCCTTTCTGCGAAATTCAAAAACAACTTCACTGGCACCACACGAAAAATATGTCAATCCGACAAGGAGAGGCTCTTCATACGACATCTGACTCCCGCAATTAATTAATTTAGTTTTTTTTAGACATTTAGCTCTACTTTCGTTTTTGAAGTATTTTTACACAAATTCCCTCGCATATGCACGACCAAATCATGTATTTTTTGTTGAAAAAGTAAAATTGTTGCCGAGGGTGACTTTTTGCTGATTTTGAGGATGACTAGAATCGGCTTGAAGTCACCCCCGGGTGACAAGAATCGGCTTCATGTTACCCCCGGGTGACTACAATCGGCTTCATGTCAACCGGGGATGACTAGCGTCGGCTTGAAGTCACCCTAGGGTGACAAGAATCGGCTTCTAGGCACCCTCGGGTGACTTGTGGACCATTTCAGGTCGACAATGACCCAATGAGCACTAGTGACCGTCCAGGAAGCTCCAGCTTGTATATGGACCGAAGCAGACGGCTGAGGTAAATGAACAGTTTAGGGCAGCCTGTTTTGTCATTATTATGACATTGGGTCTGATGTGGGGTAATCCATTTCATATATTGTACCGAACAATTTCTTCCTGTGTATCAAACAGTCTATAACCAAAGATTTTAAAAGCACAAACATTGACACAATTTGTATAAAAAAATGTAATTTATATTAATGTTAGATTCAAAATAGTTAAATATTTATTGTTGACATTTCTTAGTTTTAAACAATCGCCAGTGTAAACAGCGAAATACAATAAATCGTTACAGCAAATTGCCAATTGACAGAGTGCAACCAATGGCACTAACTTCAGTAGGTTATTACTGCGCGCGTGCTTCAATATTTAGCACGCGCGGCCCATATAATAAAATAGTGAGCGGTCCTTATACACTTGATTGCCTCTATGGCATTTAATGAACTTCTTATAGACAAAGAAGGGCACATTTATGTGAGGTACTATAAATTGCAGTATGGTCTATTCCCAAATATAGATTATTCGAGATTGCATTCATCTGAAACGTTTCTATCAAGAACAAGAAATATCTTTAAAAAAGATATACGGCGTTGATAGTTCAATGAATTAGATCAAGGATAGCGAATGTCTTTTTCTGTGCAGTTCTTAGCTGCATCACATGCAGTACGGGATGTTACGCGGAGCTTTCGCGGCTTATTTTACATTATTACATATTACTGGTCATATACCTATAGATACAAAACAGAAAGCCAAAAGAAGAATGGAAGTGAAATTAAAACATACGAGTCAACCGGCCACACGCGAAGTATCCGTATTTATAGGCGCGTTCTTCGAACAAACCTGTTTTAATGGTTTGTCGGGCATTGCTATTTGATTCGATTATTAACAGTATCGAGAATCATCGCGCTCATGCTTAATACATTATATGTAAAATTAATCAAAAATAATATTTATCATTGTATTGTTGAAAACACATTAAGAATCTATTATTGACATACCATAATTATATTGCTGAATATCTTTATTTAACATATTTCTGGTCTAAAGAAAATTCCAGGTCACCTAGTTCACGGATAGCGTCTTTATTATATAACTTTTACTGGCCGCGAACTCCGGTGATGACCTGTATATAAACTCTGACATTCACACACTGGCCGCGAATTGACCCGATACCTCGCGGGTTGAAATGCAATGCATTAAAGTGAGGCCTCGCTTCCACTGCTCTTTATACTTTTACATGTTAACATGTTGACAGGAATATGGAAGTAAGTACTAAATATGAGAACATAGCCTTTAAGTATAAACGCTTTTGCCCTGGCAATCCTCTGAAAATAAAAGGTGCACGCACAAACTGTATTGATGTCGAGAATTGAGTGTAAAACTGTTCTATCTATTAAGCCTTTTCATTAGAGATAAAATTGTTTCATGCAGTAAAACAGTGTTACAAAGACGCGGATATGTTTCCAATGTTCTGGTGGTATACTCAAATCAGCCAATGGAATAAATGAAGTGTATTCATTCGTACCTAGCCGCGGGAAATTTTATTTGAATTTTATTGGACACTTACAAAGGTCAGGTAAGGTGAAAAGCTGGCTTAATACAGCTTACGCCGAAAAAATATTTCCAGCGTTTTATATTTATTAAATTACAAACGTGAAGATAGGTTTAAATAATATTTTCAATTATTTTATCCGCCTAACCGATTCCGAAAATAACAACAACGACATTTTCACTAATTTGCAAGTGCTCTTGTTGATGTATTAACCAACTTTGCATAGGCGGTTAAGCAATCTCAATTACAGACTATGGCATGCCTTTAAGACTGGTGTAGAGAGCCTCAAAAGACTGTATGTAAAGGGAGACGCATACAGGAAGTTTATCGTATTATAATAATGCCTTATAGGCTTGAAAAATATGCTTTTAGGTAGTTTTGCTTTCTCATTCACAAATTATGCGTTTTAGGCTGGTGTTGCCAACTTCAAGTACTGACATTTGAAATGTGTGCTTGACGGTCCAATAATGGACAATCATATTATATATATATACGTAAAAATCTCTATTTGATAAAGCCTACTCCGTTCTATATATATATATATACCTGTATTTTATGATTCCTATCCTTTTTGTTATCCGTAAACAGTTTTCACAATTATAAACAAGGTATTTCTGCAAATGTCTTTACCTCGTTATGACTAACGACTGCTGCGCGCTGCGTGATTTCTGTGGGATCCGTTGGGGAGTTGTGTGAGATGAAACTTAAGAGCTAATTTGCCTTATTGGACTAGCACCCTGTTTACTATAAGATGATTGGTTGGCGTAATCTTCCCACAGACTAGTATAACAGGCACCTGCAATTCGTTTAAACCTTAGCATTTTATTGTCTATACACATCTTTTACGTGTGTTTTGCTTACAGCTGTGTTTATCAAAGCGCATAGACTAAACCGAATGTAGCACAAATGAACGCTATCTTGTATTATGGCAGGTTGTTGGCGAACCAAAATCTGCCAGATTGTTACGTGATTTAAAAGTACACCAACTTAAATACTAAGAAAATGCACCAGATAGAAGAACGCAAAGATCTATATTCATTTGATAAATAACTGATTGAAGTCCGTGACTTATCTGGTCGGAAAAGGTTGAGTGTTGCCTCGTAACCCTTCATATAAAATATACAGTGCCAATAATATTAAAGAGACTTGTTCATGGATTTTCGTATTTTTTAAAAATGACATAAAGTATGTTTACGTACAAATCTGTAATGTTTATAAAAGTCTTAAATACTATAATAGCTTTGAAAAAAGACGAATAAAAGATATTTCCGTCCCCGGGATTCAAACCCGGGTCCTCTGAAAGCAAAAGCATCACGTTACCACAGCGCCACGCAGCTATTCATTTTTATTAGCGAAACATAATCACTATAGTAATACTTCAGGTATTTTCAAAATTATCAAGAATAAACGTTACAAACGCTTTATTATTTAACCGATTTTGAATGATGATTTTTGGTTCATAAACCAATATTTTAAACATTTTTCTCAGTCAAGAGCGTTATTTAGCTTGTTGAAACATGATGCATACATAATTTTTTTGAATATATGACACTTATTTTGAAAATCGTCATTTTGCCATAGGTTTTCGACGGATTCCAGCTAACCGAAATAGGCCTAAAGTAAATGGCTAAATTCCCGTCGCGCAATTATGTCTTAATCTTCTGAATACCTGAACATAGTGACACTATAACCCCGTCCAATAGTCAAATTATGCTGTGCGTACAAGAGCAGATTATACTCCATATGTTTGTTTATCGAAGACATTACTACGTTAAATCTAAAGTTGTACCACATTTTATCAGTAGAGAGACGTATATCATATTGTCTGGGTGTGTGTGGAAGGATTAAGTAAATCAATTGAATGGTGAAGCAACAATATGATTGTATTTACCATTGACATATCTTCGAATAATTGTTGATTGATACGTATCCACGGGCAAATAGTAATGTCAATCGACCAATACAAACAAGTCGCAATATTCGTTTTAGCCGACTAGGTGTACGAAACACTTTTATCCATCGGCTATTATTTACGCTGCGAGTCACAATGTTTCGTAAGCGCCAATTAGGTGTAGTAAGACCTTATTGCAAGACGTGCAATCTGGTCATAATTCTCGGAATGCAGAGTACAATTATTGTCCATCGGCTACTGAGAACAGATCGTATTTGCCGTATGCGCCGACGCGATAGTTGGCGCGCTTCGTCGTGCCTTTGTCCCACGTGACCATGACCTGCTGGTGGGCCCTCCGTACCAGGAATCCACGGTGCCCGGGCCCCCGCCGTCCTGCGGAATTAATGACAACAAACGGTACTTTTCCGTATCAACATTGTAACACGAAACTTGTGTGGATGTTTATTTCTTAGCAGGCAGTTGGTACTGTTAGAGAAAGTTTGTACCAGCAGGATTCATATCAACTTAGACACGTGATTCGTTTATGGATAAAATATAGTTTTAGTTGTCAGCGGCTCAATTCGCAGACGCCACTATATCACGTGTTTAGAGCTATTTTAGGGCTACTTTGAATAATAGTGTTTCCTTTTAATACCATTATGTCACCAAAATTTTCAGACAGTCATTGTGTATAATAAATTCCACGCAACAATCGTAGTAATGCGAGTAATCTGAATTCCGATATAGNTCTGTTTTCCTGTCTTTTGTTTTTCGGAACGAAAAACACAATTACTGTTGTCCTGTCTTTTCTCCTTTTTTTTGGAGCGGAAAACACAATTTTTCTGTTTTCCCGTCTTTTTTATTTGTTTTTGGAGCAAAAAGCACAATTTCTGTTTTCCTGTCTTTCTATTTTTTGGAGCGGAAAACACAATTTTTGTTTTCCTGTCTTTTTTTTATTTGGACAGCAGATGTCACCTTAGTGCCACCGTAGACAGCCACTGTGTATAATAAATTCCACGCAATAATCGTAGATTTTCAAGTAATGCTAGTAATGTAAAATTCCGATATAAAATGCCAATGGAAACTGCTAGTGTTTATCAGATAACTAACATAATACGAGTAGTCTCCCTTGCCGGTTTTCGCATCCATGTATTGCATCACGGAATGCGCGCGAACTTTCTTTCATTGCGGACTTGTTTTCATTGCGTTGGGCCGCAAAAAAAAGTTGCGTCAAAAACGCAGAAACCGCGCTCCAGTGCAAACTGTGATTTACTGGTATACCTGGTCACCCAAACCCAAGTCTGCACCACGTACGACCCTGGTTCCGATATCGATGTGCTTAAGAAGATCGCTCCCGAATACCGCCTGTATGCGGAAACCGTTGGGGAGAATCGTGGTGCCAACAATAGAAGCCGGCGTCGGCGAAACTTCGGGCTGAGAAAATGGTTGCTGTCCTGAAAACGGAACGTCATAATTTCTTTAAGAAAGCGAATATTTTTAACATGTGTATCTACTGTGAATAATGGATCCTGCTTTTATAGTTTTATTTTCAATATATAAAACAAACTGGACTGTGAAATTTGCAAATATGGACCAGATTCTACTGGGAATCTCTGATTACCGGTAAGAAAATATAACATATTTAATCTTAACGATAATGTGTTCCAGTATTGGATAAACTGGTCTATTTAAAGTTAATTAGTTTGCTCAGTGACAAATGTGTTTGCAAAGGTCCCTGATTTGCTTGTATTTGTAATTGGTTGAATGTTCTCTTGGATTTGACGTACATACGAAAGGCCAGAAGAGTTATATATGCTCGAAATGAAGTTGTTCCATTCAGTGTTAATATCAGAATTAATCGCTTATGTATTCGTGTTTGATCTTAGAATCGCATATTTTAGATTTAATTCTCCTATTCGTAACTAAGTACCGGAATCTAACATTTATGTCTAATATCGCCTACATGTATGTATGATTAAGTATCACTTACAATTAGGACTTAGTATTGCATATTTAGGACTTATAATGCCTGTTTGGGCTTTAGTATCTCCCAGTTAGGACTTAGAGTCACATTTTAAGGACTTATAATTGTCTGTTTGGGCTTAAGTATCTCCTAGTTAGGACTTAGAATCGCCTAATTTTCTGTTCGTTTATCCTATTTATAAGAAAGTATCTTCAATGTATCACTTTGTATCGCCTATTTAGGACTTAGAATATCCTACTAAGCATCGCAGCATGAAGGACTTTTTTTGCCTTTAAGTCATTTATTATCTCCTATTAAGGGCTTAGATCTGCCTCAAAACGACTTAGTATCGCCTATTTAGGACTTACTATCACATAATTATGAGTGAGTGAAATGCTGAATGATTTTAAACCGTGAAAGTAGGACTCTTCCAATTATACACTCTATACAACGTACAACCTGCATTAAACCAACAACAAATAGACTGAGGAGTAATTTATCTATCAACGATACTCATATAAACACTAGACGTTAACCGCCTTGCGTAAGTTGAACACTCTTCTTTATTTTGAGTAGTGTCACCTAGTATATGAACTCATAGTGCAAATTACAGGGCTCATTCGTGTACTATCTTTCAATGATGCAGTTTTATAAATGGAATAGGGAAATTATAATATTAACTGTTTACGTGCAAGTGTTTGGTCACACACGGACGTGTATATTTTATATTATAAAAAAGTGGATATAATATTAAACAACTTTCGGTGACATATATGTGCGGAACGAGATGTTCACTTTGTGGGGCTGTTGTGGGGGTGGTTGCAGTCATTAAGTTATAAATGTGGGTTGTATCAATTATCTGTTCGCATTTATCTACGCATGATGGGATGGTACAAATTTTCGTAGACCGTTTTTTATATATATCACGTTCGTATAACGGGTCTTAAAACGGGCAGCTGCTTGTTTGGAACGGTGCCAAAAGATAAAAAGGTACGATTTTTAAACAAAAATGTTTGTAATTTAGCGCAACTGTGTGTGTGTGTGTTGACATGCCATGGTTGTAGCAAATAAATATTCTGGATATTTATTTAGTCTGAGTGTGCGAAAGATACTAGCATTTGTTGAAAAAGTAGAAAATATTAATGAGTGAACATGCGTCTAGAGAGATAATTATTGCTCACTCTCATAAACTGTGGAATTGGCCCTTCAATATTTTTGGTGGCATTACTTCGAATTAAAAGAGTTTGTTTATCTGTACACATCTTCTGGAGCGGATACTTACCACAGTCATCTATCTCTCTTAGCTATTAATGCACGTGCGTGAAGTGTCGTCCAGATTAACCTGTGCAGTACGAATAAAATTAGGCCTATATTTATAGAATTTTGGCTTAAAGGTAGTCTCCCTCTAAACGAAAATCCAGTTTAGGCGGAAATAATTTACCATGATTAGCCTTTGCGGATTGCACTGCTTATCTGAGACGACGCTTCACGCACATGCATTTAGCCCAGTTTTCCCAGAACGAGGCTCAAATACGTCATCCCCACTATGCTGACAGCGGGTCATGTAAACATTTTATTTCTATGAAACTTTTTCCCAGTCTGTATTTTACAATGGACTTTTAATGTTAGAATTAAATGAAGCATTCTGAATGTTAACACACTATTTTTTCACCAAATAACAAGTAGACGTATGGAATGAAGTGATATATTGACGTCATCTTATCGTAGGATAAATAGACCACCATGTTAATATCAGTGGTATATAAATTACTAATCAGATATATATGTTTTGTGAACATAATTAATTAAAAAACAATAGCTGACAACGACTGATTTAGCGTTAAAATTCCTGCGTACGTTTAGTTATTTACCATACCCAGGGTACATGTAAGTATACTTCTGAGTACCCGGGGTACATGTAAGTAGTACCCAAGGCGACAATGACCAATCGAGCGTAACTAACAGTGTAATGATTATATATCAATGACTACCTTTTCCTTGTTGTGTTTATGAACCTGAAATTTATGTCAAAAGGGTTAGCATTCGATACAAATGTTATCATAAAATAGTTTTTTATAAATTTTGAGAAAGGGAAGGAAGAACAGAAAATGGAAGTTCATATCTTTGTCACTTTTATTCTTTTAAGCATTNTGTGTGTGTGTGTGTGTGTGTGTGTGTGTGTGTGTGTGTGTGTGTGTGTGTGTGTGTGTGTGTGTGTGTGTGTGTGTGTGTGTGTGTGTGTGTGTGTGTGTGTGTGTGTGTGTGTGTGTGTGTGTGTGTGTGTGTGTGTGTGTGTGTGTGTGTGTGTGTGTGTGTGTGTGTGTGTGTGTGTGTGTGTGTGTGTGTGTGTGTGTGTGTGTGTGTGTGTGTGTGTGTGTGTGTGTGTGTGTGTGTGTGTGTGTGTGTGTGTGTGTGTGTGTGTGTGTGTGTGTGTGTGTGTGTGTGTGTGTGTGTGTGTGTGTGTGTGTGTGTGTGTGTGTGTGTGTGTGTGTGTGTGTGTGTGTGTGTGTGTGTGTGTGTGTGTGTGTGTGTGTGTGTGTGTGTGTGTGTGTGTGTGTGTGTGTGTGTGTGTGTGTGTGTGTGTGTGTGTGTGTGTGTGTGTGTGTGTGTGTGTGTGTGTGTGTGTGTGTGTGTGTGTGTGTGTGTGTGTGTGTGTGTGTGTGTGTGTGTGTGTGTGTGTGTGTGTGTGTGTGTGTGTGTGTGTGTGTGTGTGTGTGTGTGTGTGTGTGTGTGTGTGTGTGTGTGTGTGTGTGTGTGTGTGTGTGTGTGTGTGTGTGTGTGTGTGTGTGTGTGTGTGTGTGTGTGTGTGTGTGTGTGTGTGTGTGTGTGTGTGTGTGTGTGTGTGTGTGTGTGTGTGTGTGTGTGTGTGTGTGTGTGTGTGTGTGTGTGTGTGTGTGTGTGTGTGTGTGTGTGTGTGTGTGTGTGTGTGTGTGTGTGTGTGTGTGTGTGTGTGTGTGTGTGTGTGTGTGTGTGTGTGTGTGTGTGTGTGTGTGTGTGTGTGTGTGTGTGTGTGTGTGTGTGTGTGTGTGTGTGTGTGTGTGTGTGTGTGTGTGTGTGTGTGTGTGTGTGTGTGTGTGTGTGTGTGTGTGTGTGTGTGTGTGTGTGTGTGTGTGTGTGTGTGTGTGTGTGTGTGTGTGTGTGTGTGTGTGTGTGTGTGTGTGTGTGTGTGTGTGTGTGTGTGTGTGTGTGTGTGTGTGTGTGTGTGTGTGTGTGTGTGTGTGTGTGTGTGTGTGTGTGTGTGTGTGTGTGTGTGTGTGTGTGTGTGTGTGTGTGTGTGTGTGTGTGTGTGTGTGTGTGTGTGTGTGTGTGTGTGTGTGTGTGTGTGTGTGTGTGTGTGTGTGTGTGTGTGTGTGTGTGTGTGTGTGTGTGTGTGTGTGTGTGTGTGTGTGTGTGTGTGTGTGTGTGTGTGTGTGTGTGTGTGTGTGTGTGTGTGTGTGTGTGTGTGTGTGTGTGTGTGTGTGTGTGTGTGTGTGTGTGTGTGTGTGTGTGTGTGTGTGTGTGTGTGTGTGTGTGTGTGTGTGTGTGTGTGTGTGTGTGTGTGTGTGTGTGTGTGTGTGTGTGTGTGTGTGTGTGTGTGTGTGTGTGTGTGTGTGTGTGTGTGTGTGTGTGTGTGTGTGTGTGTGTGTGTGTGTGTGTGTGTGTGTGTGTGTGTGTGTGTGTGTGTGTGTGTGTGTGTGTGTGTGTGTGTGTGTGTGTGTGTGTGTGTGTGTGTGTGTGTGTGTGTGTGTGTGTGTGTGTGTGTGTGTGTGTGTGTGTGTGTGTGTGTGTGTGTGTGTGTGTGTGTGTGTGTGTGTGTGTGTGTGTGTGTGTGTGTGTGTGTGTGTGTGTGTGTGTGTGTGTGTGTGTGTGTGTGTGTGTGTGTGTGTGTGTGTGTGTGTGTGTGTGTGTGTGTGTGTGTGTGTGTGTGTGTGTGTGTGTGTGTGTGTGTGTGTGTGTGTGTGTGTGTGTGTGTGTGTGTGTGTGTGTGTGTGTGTGTGTGTGTGTGTGTGTGTGTGTGTGTGTGTGTGTGTGTGTGTGTGTGTGTGTGTGTGTGTGTGTGTGTGTGTGTGTGTGTGTGTGTGTGTGTGTGTGTGTGTGTGTGTGTGTGTGTGTGTGTGTGTGTGTGTGTGTGTGTGTGTGTGTGTGTGTGTGTGTGTGTGTGTGTGTGTGTGTGTGTGTGTGTGTGTGTGTGTGTGTGTGTGTGTGTGTGTGTGTGTGTGTGTGTGTGTGTGTGTGTGTGTGTGTGTGTGTGTGTGTGTGTGTGTGTGTGTGTGTGTGTGTGTGTGTGTGTGTGTGTGTGTGTGTGTGTGTGTGTGTGTGTGTGTGTGTGTGTGTGTGTGTGTGTGTGTGTGTGTGTGTGTGTGTGTGTGTGTGTGTGTGTGTGTGTGTGTGTGTGTGTGTGTGTGTGTGTGTGTGTGTGTGTGTGTGTGTGTGTGTGTGTGTGTGTGTGTGTGTGTGTGTGTGTGTGTGTGTGTGTGTGTGTGTGTGTGTGTGTGTGTGTGTGTGTGTGTGTGTGTGTGTGTGTGTGTGTGTGTGTGTGTGTGTGTGTGTGTGTGTGTGTGTGTGTGTGTGTGTGTGTGTGTGTGTGTGTGTGTGTGTGTGTGTGTGTGTGTGTGTGTGTGTGTGTGTGTGTGTGTGTGTGTGTGTGTGTGTGTGTGTGTGTGTGTGTGTGTGTGTGTGTGTGTGTGTGTGTGTGTGTGTGTGTGTGTGTGTGTGTGTGTGTGTGTGTGTGTGTGTGTGTGTGTGTGTGTGTGTGTGTGTGTGTGTGTGTGTGTGTGTGTGTGTGTGTGTGTGTGTGTGTGTGTGTGTGTGTGTGTGTGTGTGTGTGTGTGTGTGTGTGTGTGTGTGTGTGTGTGTGTGTGTGTGTGTGTGTGTGTGTGTGTGTGTGTGTGTGTGTGTGTGTGTGTGTGTGTGTGTGTGTGTGTGTGTGTGTGTGTGTGTGTGTGTGTGTGTGTGTGTGTGTGTGTGTGTGTGTGTGTGTGTGTGTGTGTGTGTGTGTGTGTGTGTGTGTGTGTGTGTGTGTGTGTGTGTGTGTGTGTGTGTGTGTGTGTGTGTGTGTGTGTGTGTGTGTGTGTGTGTGTGTGTGTGTGTGTGTGTGTGTGTGTGTGTGTGTGTGTGTGTGTGTGTGTGTGTGTGTGTGTGTGTGTGTGTGTGTGTGTGTGTGTGTGTGTGTGTGTGTGTGTGTGTGTGTGTGTGTGTGTGTGTGTGTGTGTGTGTGTGTGTGTGTGTGTGTGTGTGTGTGTGTGTGTGTGTGTGTGTGTGTGTGTGTGTGTGTGTGTGTGTGTGTGTGTGTGTGTGTGTGTGTGTGTGTGTGTGTGTGTGTGTGTGTGTGTGTGTGTGTGTGTGTGTGTGTGTGTGTGTGTGTGTGTGTGTGTGTGTGTGTGTGTGTGTGTGTGTGTGTGTGTGTGTGTGTGTGTGTGTGTGTGTGTGTGTGTGTGTGTGTGTGTGTGTGTGTGTGTGTGTGTGTGTGTGTGTGTGTGTGTGTGTGTGTGTGTGTGTGTGTGTGTGTGTGTGTGTGTGTGTGTGTGTGTGTGTGTGTGTGTGTGTGTGTGTGTGTGTGTGTGTGTGTGTGTGTGTGTGTGTGTGTGTGTGTGTGTGTGTGTGTGTGTGTGTGTGTGTGTGTGTGTGTGTGTGTGTGTGTGTGTGTGTGTGTGTGTGTGTGTGTGTGTGTGTGTGTGTGTGTGTGTGTGTGTGTGTGTGTGTGTGTGTGTGTGTGTGTGTGTGTGTGTGTGTGTGTGTGTGTGTGTGTGTGTGTGTGTGTGTGTGTGTGTGTGTGTGTGTGTGTGTGTGTGTGTGTGTGTGTGTGTGTGTGTGTGTGTGTGTGTGTGTGTGTGTGTGTGTGTGTGTGTGTGTGTGTGTGTGTGTGTGTGTGTGTGTGTGTGTGTGTGTGTGTGTGTGTGTGTGTGTGTGTGTGTGTGTGTGTGTGTGTGTGTGTGTGTGTGTGTGTGTGTGTGTGTGTGTGTGTGTGTGTGTGTGTGTGTGTGTGTGTGTGTGTGTGTGTGTGTGTGTGTGTGTGTGTGTGTGTGTGTGTGTGTGTGTGTGTGTGTGTGTGTGTGTGTGTGTGTGTGTGTGTGTGTGTGTGTGTGTGTGTGTGTGTGTGTGTGTGTGTGTGTGTGTGTGTGTGTGTGTGTGTGTGTGTGTGTGTGTGTGTGTGTGTGTGTGTGTGTGTGTGTGTGTGTGTGTGTGTGTGTGTGTGTGTGTGTGTGTGTGTGTGTGTGTGTGTGTGTGTGTGTGTGTGTGTGTGTGTGTGTGTGTGTGTGTGTGTGTGTGTGTGTGTGTGTGTGTGTGTGTGTGTGTGTGTGTGTGTGTGTGTGTGTGTGTGTGTGTGTGTGTGTGTGTGTGTGTGTGTGTGTGTGTGTGTGTGTGTGTGTGTGTGTGTGTGTGTGTGTGTGTGTGTGTGTGTGTGTGTGTGTGTGTGTGTGTGTGTGTGTGTGTGTGTGTGTGTGTGTGTGTGTGTGTGTGTGTGTGTGTGTGTGTGTGTGTGTGTGTGTGTGTGTGTGTGTGTGTGTGTGTGTGTGTGTGTGTGTGTGTGTGTGTGTGTGTGTGTGTGTGTGTGTGTGTGTGTGTGTGTGTGTGTGTGTGTGTGTGTGTGTGTGTGTGTGTGTGTGTGTGTGTGTGTGTGTGTGTGTGTGTGTGTGTGTGTGTGTGTGTGTGTGTGTGTGTGTGTGTGTGTGTGTGTGTGTGTGTGTGTGTGTGTGTGTGTGTGTGTGTGTGTGTGTGTGTGTGTGTGTGTGTGTGTGTGTGTGTGTGTGTGTGTGTGTGTGTGTGTGTGTGTGTGTGTGTGTGTGTGTGTGTGTGTGTGTGTGTGTGTGTGTGTGTGTGTGTGTGTGTGTGTGTGTGTGTGTGTGTGTGTGTGTGTGTGTGTGTGTGTGTGTGTGTGTGTGTGTGTGTGTGTGTGTGTGTGTGTGTGTGTGTGTGTGTGTGTGTGTGTGTGTGTGTGTGTGTGTGTGTGTGTGTGTGTGTGTGTGTGTGTGTGTGTGTGTGTGTGTGTGTGTGTGTGTGTGTGTGTGTGTGTGTGTGTGTGTGTGTGTGTGTGTGTGTGTGTGTGTGTGTGTGTGTGTGTGTGTGTGTGTGTGTGTGTGTGTGTGTGTGTGTGTGTGTGTGTGTGTGTGTGTGTGTGTGTGTGTGTGTGTGTGTGTGTGTGTGTGTGTGTGTGTGTGTGTGTGTGTGTGTGTGTGTGCGGTAGGTGCGTGCGTGCGTATGTGTATGTTTGTGATTAATACTCACCTTTGAAAAAGCCTTACCCTTTTGCAATTGAAACAAATACATACGTATACAAGCAATGCTTTATATGCTCTCACGAAGTGTGAGGTATTAAGCCTTGTACTTGTTCGTCCGTTCATACGTGCGTACGACCGTTCGTCCGTATTTAAGTTCTGATACGTAAGGCCCGAAGCTTGTGTTTTGAACTTTCAAACAACTAGATAAATATTGCTAAATCTTTCACATTTGAATGACTTTAATATGTGTACGATCACAAAGAAAGGAATTTACGCTGATATAGGTTTTGGCAGAATTATGAGCCTTTGTTTGCTTTTTGTCAACATAGAATATATAATAGCCCGAAGCTTGTGTTTTAACTTCTCTTTAATTAGTATATGCGCGAAAAGTATTTGAGCTGAAAATAGTTATTGATTGTTCTTTTGTCTTTTATATGTGTTAAAAGCAACTTCGTACTTCAATATACCCGAGCAATGTTCTTAAATAGTTTGGAGCGCGCTGCCTGGTCAAGACTTTGTAATAATATATCGAAAGAAACCAAGTCTACTGTAACAGCGCTATTATACAATGCTAATTAATAACAAATGTCGTTTCTGGTAAGTAAAGATGACGGGTGAGCCGATCAACGGCAAATATCTGCACAGTGATTGATTGCCCGATTATACGCAGGTTTGCGTGAAACACGTAATTTCACGAAATTAGAGCCGATACTGACAAAAGAACGTGAACGCGACGGTACTGATTCTCTTTAATACGTGTTGAAAATGCAAAAGCCTGTATTCAGAAAATATTGTTATGGTCCCAGTAATAAGAATTAAGTCATATTAATATGTTTCACAATCAAACATGCCATGGGTTAATCAAAATTTCACAGTTATTTTAGCTAGTGTACTATACTTAACTCGTTTAGTCGTTAAGTATGTAATTAATTAATGATATGAATTTTATACAAACGGGCACTTTCGTCTGAGCATGACAAGTGTGCTTTTATTTTGTTCAACCTTAATGGTGGTCGAATCTTAATGTAACAATTAATCCAGATCGATATAATATGCGTGTACAGCTTATTTAGATAATATGACATTATTGCATTATACTTTTCATATATGCTCTGTGAAAGGGGGGTTAAATGCATGTGCGTTAAGTGTCGTCCCTGGTTGTCCTGTGCAGTCCAAACAGAGTAATCTAGGACGAAACTTTTCGCCTACACTGGATTTTTGCTAAGAAGAGACTTTCTTTAAATGAAAAATAACATTAAAGTTGAAAGTGTCATCCCTGATTAACCTGAGCGGACTGCACAAGCTTATCTGGGACGACACTTTGCGCACATGCATTTAACCCCATTTTCACAGAGCGAGGCTCAATTATAACGTTTTTTGCTTTCTTTCTCCAAATATTAACAAATTAGAATGTATGCGGTATCAGCAGGAGAGAAACCTTACCGTAGCACATAGTACTTCATTTTATGCAACTGATCGACTTCCAGACAGTCTGATTCAAAACAAAAAACACTAAACAGGAGACGAGACAGTAAACCAAGTATTATCAAAGTGACGCAATTGATACGTCTGTGACTGAGCGATAAGCGAGGATTGGATACAAATCCCTTCCGCATATGTTTGGGAGAAAACTAAAGAAAATTCATCGACGTGATTGTAGTGTGTTTTTATTAATTAAAAACAAATAATGTGTTGTTCTTTTATGATTGTATTTGTATGACAAGGGTTAAATGTAAGTCCAACTTAACTTCCCAAAATTAAATACCATTTTAATTGGAGGTGAGATAACATGTTACAAAGTGCGTGCAATTAGTATGGGCACATAAAGCTATTGATTTAACGCGTAAAACTATGTTTTTGCTAATTCAAGTTGTGAATCTTGTGTTGGTACCCCCTATGTTTTGCTTTGATCGTTCATAGGCGGTGATCCCAGGTTAGATAAGTTTTATGTATAGTGTTTTATGTATGGATTTTTCAGCATTGCATAGTCAACTGGTATATGTTGATTTCAACAAAAGACACGTGGGTAAAGACTATGATTCTCTCTTCTGAAAATGTATCTGACGTTAGATAACTTCTTATTTAATCTTTTAAATATTTGAATAGTTCTAGAAATAGTAGACATAACTATATTATTTAAGTCGTACAATCGTCGGTGTGTTTGTTGTTTTGTTAGTGGTGGTAGTAGTGGAGATGGTTATGGTTGTTTCTTTTTCTAACATTTTGTGATTTCAAATAGTATTGTAAACATAACATGTTTACTTTATATCATTCATTTTGGGATATTGTGGCAATTCAATTAAGAACTGATTTGTATTATTTGTGAAATGTTAAAAGATTCTCAGTTATGAATGAACTGACGTTTATTAGACCCCTAGTACTTAAATTTTTCTTACAAATGATTGTCAGCTTGCATTCAAAAACGTATTATTTCCCATTACTGAACACCAACAGTAATTTAGACAACTTGGATTTTTAATACCGGCTACAGTTTGGAAAATATTGTTTTCATGAACAATCACTCTGTCAAGTAAAAATGATAATTTTCATTTATTAAACATTTCGCAATGTTAACGTTTATGTTTAATACCAATATTACAATTATAAAAGTAGTATAACGATATTTTAAAATGAATATATGTGTATCTTCTTGTTTTCTTTTACATTTTAAATAGAAAAGTCTCGAGTCCGTTTCCTGGGCCTAGAATCAGTACTTGGTGTTTTTTTTGGAAAGAACGTTCCCACAGTTCAGATCGAACCCGTGACCTCCCGGTCGCTAGGCGGACACCATATTCATTACACCACAGAGACCTACATTGGTCATGAATAATTTAGATATTACCGATTGTTAATGTGAACTAAATTGTATAGCTGAATCGATGCGTTGTGTTCGCAACAGAACTGTTTAATGTAAACATGTGTATTTGATTTTTCGTGTTGTGTATGTGAACCTTAAATATGTTTTCTTATCCAGTTTAAACACAATCTTCAAAAACGACGTACGTGCATTACACAACACAATCACATAGCAGAGCAAACATTTACAGTATGTGTACTATTATTATTTTGTAAAGAAAGCGCCCACGTTGATTGAATGGAGTGGGCTTTTTTTGTTACAATATCCATTTAAAAAATCGGCGATACCCGCATATGTTCTCCGCATGTTTTAAAGATGAATGGGAAAACGAAGACATTTTTGAATCCTTTAAATACTTAATCGTTAGTGACATTCAGTCTGCAAGTTACAGTGCTCAGGTTTACATTTCATGCGAATGTTGTCTTAAGTCTTTGATGCCAGTTTGATGCTGACTGCTTAATATCACTGCAATAAAACGTGACAAAAAGCGGAATTTAACATCTTTCAGAGCCCATAAACACATGTAATTATTGAAACAATCCTCTAAGTTATCAAGACACACCTGATGCTTTCTTCGTATAAAAGAATGGATTGGTTTTAAAAGATTGTCAGTTTAAAATAAAAGATTTTAATATATGTGATATATATACATGTAGCACATCAGGTGCATTTACATAATTTTAAATAAAACGAGACACATGTGGAAAATCTTGAGCATTGTAGAGCCTTTCGTAGCTAAACTTCATATAAGTATCGTATACATGTGTTTGAAATAGACACATGAATTTACATAAGATCATTAAATTGAACACACACGTTCAATATCAATCAATAACAAGTCCTCAAGTAGATTTCACGACAATCCGCCACTGCAGAACACAAACATGTGTGTAGTTAATGTGAATGATCCTGATGGTAACGATGATGATGCATCGTAAAGAGCTTATCTCATGCAAGTGACACCGTGTGGATCAAATAATGTATAATGCCTTACAATGCCGCCATCGCCGAAATTCTGCCCGTTGAAATAGAAAACGATTCCTAGTAATATGTGCTTTATTTATTGACTAACTATTCCTTTGAATGAAAACCAACTATATGGTTTGTTTTTTGTGTGTAAAAACATACACATGACAATAAAAGAACGATACTAACTCCGCAACATAACGCGTGTGTGTACATGTACTTTATAAATGTGCTCGAAATGCTGATGCAAATTTATATCAGGCATTTTATGATGCTAGACAAGATTTCTACATACACGTACCAGGTAGTTCTTTTGTATTACTGTTAATCTCTATATCACAACAGATCATGGTCCATCCATGTTGTTTTTTTGTCTCACATTATTATATATCAATTCTGTCTTGTCTCAATTTTACGAATGTTAGTCTAATTATGCCATGTGTATCTCCAGACAGTGAAGTAAATTAAGACATATTTATTATTATACGGTGATTTATCTTTATGTTTTCGTACGGGTATGTGAGAATAACACAAGCGTATACTATGAAATATAACCTACATGTATGATAATCCTCCGGAAGCTTATTGAATTTCAAGTAAAATGACTTTTCAAATCTTTGTATCAGTGAATACAGTTTTCCTAAATATCAGGCATTAATTCAATATTATTGGCCTATATTAATTTATGATTAAAGTTAACAAAGCTACATCTTTACTATGAGCGCAGCTGGTTTTGAACAAATGTCATAGTTCGCAATCATAGGAAAGTCGTAAGGATTGGACAAGTCGAATAGTGTCGAGATATATGATACAATTTGTTAAAATATATAAGTTTGATGCAATGGACATATTTCCAAGCCAAAACAGACCGATACAACTTATACAATTAAATAAAGAAAACTGGAACTAATGAAACTGCCAATACAACCATGTTAAGAGTTTTCACAAATTAATAGGGTTTCCCTAACATTAAATAAGCCTATTATTCACCAAATTCAAAAACAATTCGTTTTCTGTGTCAGTCCTTTTTGTTTCACAATTTGAGTTTTGGCATGAAAAGTTTCTCCCATAAACATTTTGTCATCAACAGATGAAACTTCAAATTTGTGTCGCGTACTCTGGTGAAGATAGATGTCTGTAACACAAAGCAATATAAATGTTTAATATATCGGTAAAGTAATTCATACATAGTGCGCATGTAAAATGCCTGTTTTGCGTCGAAGATTTTGTTTGATCTTGAATATGATCATTGATTTTAGACGAAGAATTTTTGTTTTGGCAATATACATGCACTGAGATCAATTCATTATCATTTTCATTGTAAGCTTAAATCTAGCTTACTATGATCTGAAACTTAATGCAGATATCATTTGAAGCATTTACTGAAAAGCGCACAAACAAACCCTGAATAAGAGATTAATGAAAGATGTGACAGGTACGATTTCGAGAAGGTCTTACTTACATTTACAATCCTTAATCATTGAGAAGCTTGCAGCGTTCAAAATCAGTAAAAGCAAAGTCAAAAAAGAAATGGATCTTACAGCAAATGTTGCTTGATTAGTGTATAATCGGCTTTTCTTCAATGTCAACACAAATAAATAGAAACAAATATATCAAAGTCTGTAAAAACTTCAACCAAGTCTGTTTTTGAAGATGAAACACTGATCTTTATGCCATTACGTGGATATCCTTGCTAAATCATAAAGAAAAAAATACGGTTCAACTATTAATTTTCACTGAAATCATGTTCAGACGGCATGTCTATATTTGTTAAGAACGAAAAACCCGTATTCTTAATATTGAAGATACAATGATTGCAAACGAACTACATTTGTATTGTGTTTGGATTTCCATTTACTTACACGCCCTTATTAAGTAAAAGTAAATACTATATTTGCATTTATTACATAACATTAGGTACAATAAACTAATGCGTGATCCTACATTTTGTAACATCGCAAACACGTCATATTATGGATTTGTGTTACGTCATGTCAATAAAAGAAAACATGCTTCTTGTGTTATTCGGTGTTTTCATTGGTTTATTTAAACATAAAGCACACCTAACTATAACTAACTATTGCACTCCGTAAACTTTGCATAATAGCATTGTGTTTAAACTTGGCGTCCATAATTTTGATCATAATTAATATTGCCCTGTTAGTAAGGCAGAGCTGGTAATGAAATAAATGTAGTTCTTGAATGTCTAAAAGGGACCAATATTTCCCCGCTCAAGTGTTCACATTATGAACATTCACACACAATTTCTGAAGTGTATGTGTTCATTTGACACACACAATTCTGTTCATGATATCACCAGTCCTTCCTTCATGAATGAAAAAGCTGAGAATCAGTTAGTTGAATCCTTATATCAGCCAATATGACCACTGGGGTACCTAACTAGGTGATACCAATATTTCTTAGAACGGTTCCACATACGAGGTCCAATATCAGACAGTGTTCTATCGTTTGGGTGAATATCACAAATAACTACATATATCGTTACGTATACGCTAGTAAAGTCTTAACATGATCACTTTGCGGGCCATTTGAAGCATTGTTTAACAACTAATAACATATATGAAACATAGAACATTTTCATACAAACGAGTTTGATTTGGATAAGAACGGAAGACTTTGTCCCACAGAGTTCTTCTCCATAAAGAATATATTTAGTTGAATGTTTTTTTAGCCAACATAATTGGTTTGCTAATAAATCTATTAAAACTCGTATTTAATGTATACCGACAGCAAGATAGTGAATTAAGGGCAATAACTCTCTGAACTACACGACCGCGCTGGAACGAATTGCCAATGTTCTCTGCACTGTATATAAAACTTGCATTTAGATATTAAATTCCTTCTCAACGCATAAACTTATTCACAATCTTAACGTTTCGTTCTTGACATGTACAATATTGGTTCGATGTGGTAAACATCTTTATACATATAAACGCATCATAACTCTACACAAACAACTCATTGTATCCGACAATTAGCCTGCATCGTGAACGACACATAATTTGATTGGCGCGAGCGAACATTGACGGTGATTTATGTTGTTAATACGTTTTTTTTTTAATGGGATCATTGTGTAGAATATTCGTGATTTGTGACATTTTGGACTGATGTTCGTTATAATGCATTAACAAAACTTTAACATTGAATACTAAATTGTATTTAGATTATCTGGGCGCGGTGACGATGCTGAGGGGCGTTATGGGTTTTTTAATACTACTGATTTATATTTGTGCTGATTGCTTTTAATTTAAAAAAAAAACAGTTTCGGATGTGGAAGACTGTTTATGATTAATGTTCTTTAATTAATAAAAAAATAATGGTGTAAAGCTTTAAGGACAGCATGTATAAAACCTGTTTGACATTGTCCCTGCGGGGGTATGAATATGGTTCTTGATGTCTGGTCCATACACGTTTCCGCTGAGTTGTTTAAATTATGAACATGCACACCCAATGTATGTGGTGCGTGAATTCATTTGTCTCACACACAATTATGTTCATAATATCACTACTCCTTCCTGAATAAGTGAAAAGCGTTGCATCGGTTCGGAAGAAACCTTTAGTCAGCACTTTGTCTACTTCAATGATTCTAAATACCATACAAACATATTACCCCTAGCAAATGAAAATGTTTTACCAAGTGACACTTCATACCGAATCTCGTCGCGTTCTTGCATTACCGTTGACATATACTCAATTTGTATCAGAACTATTTAATTGATTTAGGCGCACAATGCACACCGTGCGCTGTAAAACGCTTGCCATTAGTCTCGTTGACATTTTTCCAACCAGGAATTTCAAGATGTACACATTATGCTACTCAAATGTGATTGTTAAAAGGATTTCTTGCCATGCTTTACGCAACTATTTAGCTCAGAGACTGTTATTACCGGACACATGTAATACTTTGATTTTAGTGCTAAGCGTGTTTACAACGTTTTCTAATTGTTAGACGCACAAGTATCTAAAACATCCATCCCATTCATATTAAAATGAGCTTACGCATAGACACCGTTAAACAGTATGTTGCGGATTTGTCTTAATGCACGATACACAATTGAAAGAGTAGCAGACGGCGTAATATCGACTTTACCTTAAACCAGATGCAGTTAAATGTGTTTGACTAATAATCCTCACTTTTGCTTATAAGTAAGTTTACTGTCATATTTTGTAAATATGTGTCTCTTTACACTCTAACAAACACATTTGATTCGTTACTGTTTACATTTGAAATATAAATCTCCATATCCCATACATGTTAGATTGTCAATGCCTAAATGCATTAATTACACAGCTTCTAATGTAGTGCGTATTAAAATAATGTGTCGCCGACGAGGGTTTACGTGTATGACATAAGCTGCAGCTTATCTCTGTGTTATTATTACTTCAACGCCATCATGTTCGACATTAACAGCGTCGTAGGCATGTAGTTATTAAATAGAGTGTTTTAATTGCGTGATCTATACTAATATAAAGACAAATCACGAATGTTTCAGTGATTAACCAGACAATGAACTTTCGTTAGATTTATTCCGCTAAATTACGCGTCTAATTTCCTATCAAAAATACAACACATTTCAAACGTATTTTGTGCTTTAAAGGTGAAATCGATGTTGGCAGTAATGATAAAATATCGAATAATGAGTATTTGATAAGGGCATATAAATACTTCAGCGTCCATTGATTATTCCCATTTATTTTTTAAATAGCAATGGCTGAATTACTTGTAATTAACCAACGTCCGAATTATTATTAATTATTTGAACGCATGCGGGAACCTTAACGTCTATTTCTGCAATGCAAAGCATATAATATGAATGCACCTAATATGCAGCATCGATCGACGTGTATTTTAATTAATTGCATTTATGCATATTTAATTATGAATCGACGTTGAAAGCTTAGGTGAATATGTTTCTTTCTAATATATGATTGTCCATCTCAACTTTTTGTACTACGAATTTGGACAAAATCATAAACTGTCTGTAGGAATACTTTCAAGCATTGCTGCCAAGTTTAGGTACATATCAACGAAAATGGCATATCACTGTATTAAAACGCTGAAAATATTTAAACCAGAAGACTCTTTGTTTTTCGCCATTCATACATACATTTTGCAAATTAACGCATATATGATATAACCAAAATTTAAAAGGAAAAAAGAATATAATACAACGAAAAAAGAAAAGAAATACGGGCTTCTTATAGAATATAAACAAGAAGATTCACTGAAAAAAAGGCTTCGAGATCAACTTTTATCCTAATTTTTTGATAAAAACAGTCGCGTGATATACTCAAACTGCAATATCAACCTAAAAAGCAAGACGTTCACAGATAAATGTTAAGATTTATGTTTTTCTGTGCTTTAAACCAGACCAACAACTGACCATTTATTAACCTTTTGATTGATTGTCAACACATTCATATAAATGCTTCTCTGAAGCAAATTCATAATTATACAAAGACAAACTTAAAATAAACCCGCATTAAGCGCCAATTTAACAATTTAGAATCAGAATGTTTCGCAATTCGTTATTTGCTATTCGAAATGAAAAAAGTAGTTTGCTTTATATTGACTGAAAACGTATCGTCCGATACATTCCCATGCGCATTCACAAATATAGATAATCAGTACGCATTGCAGTGTGCATGGACGAACATACATGTATCGCACAATTCCGTAAGATGTATCAGAGTACTGTTGGTTCAAACTATACCATTCAGACCTTGGAACTTGTTATTTCATTTTATATCAATTAACTGTAGCATATAGCTGATGGAAAACTTACTTAGTACAACTATGGCATATTGAGGGATATGTGTTACGCTAATTACGATGAACACCACATAATTGGTGAAAGCAAATGCATTCGACAAACGGCCATTTCCTACATATGTCATTATGCAAGTCTACGGCCTATCGATACGTATGACTTTGATTCATTTGCATGTATATGCTATGAAACTTATGGTGTTATTGCTTGTTCAAATGGGTAAAACAGAGTGGCGAAAACAAACTGCTAACTCTTGACCAAAATAATGTGTTATAATAATTTCCTCATTTTACGTAAGGCTACACAACATCACTAGTATATATTAAATAACGAATATATAATATTTCAGAATGTTAACTTCATATCACATACAGTTATATATACATTTATATTACTTTCCAGCACACACGCTTTTCTTGAAATGCCAAGTACGCATGCAGTTTTTACTCAATTCATATTAATATCTTAAACATTGCATGTCCCCATTTAACTGTCATAAACACTTTTATTATATGACAAAAAGGCAAGGTATCTCTTTTGTTCAGAACATGCTGGGAGCAAGAAATGACAATAGTTATGATGGTGAGGCAGCATTTACTTTTAATTCTGTGTTTCCAAAGAAGTTTCACAGAAAAATGTCGACTTTTTCCCCGTTTTAAGACATTGATTAAATGTTTCAATTTTTGTATGATTTGCCTGCCAAGAAGAGTGTTTCTTAAACAATCTTTTCAAAAATTAGCCGTGTTTGAATATATTGTTGTTTGTACATATTTTGCCTTCGGACGTTTGTTTTGCAAATTTATATGATCTGCATTTCTTATTTCAACTGCATTCACGGCGCAGTTGAAGGCCACCTCATATACTTGAATAGTGGTAACAAATTATACGATATATAGTCAATATCCCAAACTATTTAGAGACTAATAAATCTGTGTAATCGTACGATACTTACTAATAGTATCATAATTTTAATAAAACATATGTTAATGATATGTTAAAATGAACTCTTCCTCTTTGATTTCGATTTGCCGCACGTCAGGCCAGTAAATCGTTCGGAAATATTCTCATACATTCGTAAACATGTTTACGAGAATATTTACTATTCGCGGAATACTTTGTTTCATCGAAGATATGCACTCTTGTTTGATAGTCATGGTTTTATCAAATCAAGTAGCACTATTTGAACGATGAGTTATATTTCAGATACCAGTGACTCAACTCTGTCGCTACCTTTTAACTTTATTTGATATCTAGAATTTCAAGGTCAATGACAACATGGGCTAATCTTATCAAGACATTTCGCAAGCTGAGCGAAGATTTTACGATTCTCGTTATGAGTCTAAAGAAAATTTGGCTATGAATTAATTTCTTCAACACTGAAATGCTAAACAGAAACACAAATCATAAAACGAGCGTGGATAACATATTAAACTGAATGGTCTGATAAAAAACATCTTCGGAATTATCTAATTTGATATCACCTTCCGACTGGCTAAATCTAATTTCGCCACCAGAATATGAGTGTTGCTCCATTTGATGAATTGGATAAACACATAAACGCAAATACCCAAGTTCGATATGATATTTTTTGTAAACCGCGTCCGATCTGTACTCGTTTTTATAAACTTGCGAATCACAAATTTGTATATGACATTGCTTGTGTTTATTCATAGGGCCTTTTATAGCGATATGCCGTCAATGAATATCAGCAAATCAGTTTTTTTATAACACATAATGAATTTATTGACAATGTGAACATTGTCATTAGCCTTTTGAAACTTGATAACTATTGTAGGCGGAATATGTTGTGCTATGTTGACATTTCATTAGCAAGAGCACGATTCATTTATTTCCCCTGTTTAAGCTGATGGTCTATGAAAAAAAAGGATAAATGATTCTTAACCGATTTTCCAAATAGTGTTTTTTATATTGCACTTATCTTAATAATCGGCTTTTTATCCGCTTAATACTGATCAATCATATGTTACACTAAGTTTTACTAGGGCTAGTATAAAATAGTACTTATGGAGAAATGATGTAACAGTCCATTAACAAGTTCCTTAATTTACGCTCAATAATTTGCTGCTGCATTATTGCAGCAACATACACGTTATCAGTCTCAATATAATATCAAATCCTTACTCAATTGTTTCTCGTTGTTTTGATCTGAAGACATAGGATAATGTAACACGTTCAGTTGACATTTTAGGTAAATCGCAGGTGTAGGTGTTTCAATCAATCATATGATCACTATATGGCGGTGATGCGGTGTCATCAGGCAGCTCCAGTCGGCGGATAATAAAGAATCGTCGGACTGTACATGATTTTAAATTAGATCGACAGGAAATGGAGGAGAATACGAAGTTTTCGCAATACCAATCCTCGAAGCGTTGGTAAATGTGTGTTTTATTATAACGGTAGTTGCCTTACAACTATCAGCCAACAATCAGCCAACAATCAACACATTAACTAACGCTATGGCCTCGAGTGATGAAAACAGTATACAAAATATTGCCATGTATATTTACTTTGCCTCCGAAAGAATTAAAATGTTGTAATCTTAAACACTTGTACTGCTGTACCATTATTGAATTATATGTGTTCACATTATACCTATATACATTTTGTATGTTTTTATGTATATGCATGGGCCGGTGGCCGTATAGCAAATCAACTGGGAACTGGGCCTCACGAATACTTTTAAAATGCATTCATAATTATGTGTACATAAAATGACAGTAAAAATTAATTAAAATCTTAATTATAATAATGTTCAATATCTAGTCTACACTAAATGCATACACAACCGTTTATAATCGTTGAAATGAACGGACAAAAATATCGCTGGACAAAACGTATTACTCGGCAAAAACTATCCACATGGCAAAATATTTCTTGTTGTTTTGTGAAGAATATCTTTCATATTTCAAGTTCCAAAATAGCACCCGTATTTATAAAATGTATGCTTAGCATTGTCCATTTGTCTTCAAATGCCGGTGTAATTATATGTTTTTGTTTCTGTTTTAGTCGAAGGTCTAATGAACACCATATGTAGGTGGGTGAAATATAGCATGGGTCTGACGTTTTTCCATGGAAACTTGCTAATACCTCAGCAATTATCGTCATTGTCAAGGCATTTAGACCTATTTACATATATAGATGAGAAATGCGTTTACTAGCAAATGCATTCAGTACACTTAGATCATTTAACAATTACCTAAATCAGTATACAAAAAACGTATGTGCTATATGTATGTGTCACTGGAAATGTATTTATAATTATAAAGCTTAAATACCATTGACAGTTGGACAAAAATATTTCCACTTTATCTTATCAGCTCTGTTTTTAAATATTTATAGCGCAATTTGTACTAAAGTTCGTAACCGATGACACAAACTATCAATTTAGAAACAGTTTCAGAGGATAGATATAATGTTAACAACGTCTTATTGAACATATAATGCATGAGCTTGATGTTGTAACATTGGGGAGTTGTGGCATGATTTATGTAAGTCCCGTCTGCCTTTGGTTTGATTTATACAATATATAAATATGCATGTACAACTTTAAACGGAAGTTTTTTTTGTCTGTTAATGGTCTTGAATGTATTTATATAAAAATTTAGATTTCAGAACAAATATCGAATTAATAAATCGAATCATGGAACTATGTCTTGATTTCAAAATATAAGTAATATCTAGTTTTACTAAATATGACTTTTGTGGCAAAAAGCAATTGCGATAACAGTCATCCATCAACTGAGTCATGTTTCATGATCAATGTGCTTCCAATCCTTTAAGTATGCACACACATTGTTTCAAAACAAAAACAACATCTGCTTTAAAAATACCACTCTATCAACCACAGCAATGTCTGTTATGAAAACAATATTAGGAGAAGAACATTAAAGTATCGATTATTCATAAAACTGCTCAATATACCATACAAAAATAGGCAATTTTTCATATACTCCGCATAAAGATAACACGTTGAAAACATGTTGAAAACACATTTAATGCATTAGCGGTGGAACTAATTTGTCTCGTCATCACTTATCAACGTCATTTAACTATTTTTTTCGTTGATCTGTTTGTGTCTCCATTCATATCTCTCAATGTAAGCCTTAAGTCATATTTGCTTTCAACGCAAATAAAAATCGGACAAATACATACATGTCATGCAATATGTTTTTGCTGCAAAACCGTTATATGCGACATTTATTTTTATGTTCACTTTGCTTCATTATAATAATATATTTTGTACAGAGCTGAATAGTAAATCTAATCAAGATTGCTAAAGTAGAACTTTAGTGTTACCTTCTTTTCGATGTCATATTAACATATGTGTGTCTTAATGTATAGTTTATACGACGAACTCGTATAATTAAATCAAATAAAACGGAGTAAGACTATTTTCAAATTTTACCACAACATAACTGTGTATGTGGACGTGTCGAATAATTGTCGAAAGTCACTGACACACTGAAACATGTCAAAAGGTCATTAGTTTAAACATATTTTATTTCATGAATTCAAATTTGTATATATTTGCATAGCATATACAGTTATAACTAAGTCACGTTGTCCCAAAAATGATCAGAACAAAAGATCAAGATCGTATAGGGCTCGTCTCATTACGCAGTGTGTAACATTTCTTTTTTGTAGCAGACATGGATTTTAACAGTACACTTTATCAAACATATTTTAACAATTGACGTAAATGTACGTTATCTAGAAAGAAAGAGTACGTTCATCAAGGTTGATGAAAAAGATGTGAAAACACACCAGAAAGAAGTAATGACAAAGCGTAACGTTTGAAAGAAATGATAAGACAAGGAAGTTCTTGCCATGACAGACATCTAGGTATCAAAACGTTTACTACATGTAATGTACAAATGAAGTGCATCAAAGATACACGCTTTTTTCTCCAAGTCAAGACTTTCATTACCAAATTATATAGTTTGTGTGGTTTCAAGTCAAGTCAAATTTGTTTTTGGTCCAAGGCATCCGGTCCAAAATACAAAGTTATACATTATAACAAACTATTAGATCATAACCTAGTTGTGTCTTGAACATGTTTATAAATCAAATATACGGATTGTGTTAATAAAGCAATGAAAAGGATTAAGTTATTAATATTTTTAGATCTTAAATACACACAGACACACACATACACAAACAATAACACCATAAACAGAACAGATGCGGTGTTAATATAGTCGTGCTATGTTTGCGTGCAGCAATCAATAACGCGTTACTTTTAAGATAATATAAATATATTTTGCATCACCAACGTCTTTACTTATCCAAGCATAGCCAAATTTATATGTGAACTATTTACTTTTATTATTTTCGATGTCCAGCAGATTCGCCTAGCGTCATCTAGAGCTTTTAACAATACATACCAATTTCTCGGATTATGATGCGCGGGCATTTGTAATCACAAATCTCAAAGCACAATACAATTATTTGTGTTTTTATTTAGCTTCAGGATTTGTTTTACCAAAAGTGGTGTGAACTGTTTCGATTGCTTAAACGTACTCATTTCCCCATATTTGGGATCCGTAATAAAGAATGCATTTGATCGTGGAATCAAAATGTTTGAATATTTAGAAAGGCTGAAAGAAGCCAAAAGGATTCTGAAAGTTATTTAATGAGAATAAAGCCATTTGTGCGTGGGCAGCTAGCGTATTAAGTGCCAATTTTCATAATATTGAAGTCGTAAAATAGGCTCTAGTACTTGTATACTGGTGTTGCTTTGACTTCTTTGCCCCGAACAAACTTACGTTCGGTGCCTTTTAGTACTCCACCATTACAAAATGTAATTATCTCAGTTGGAGAAGTTTACGGAGCAATTGTGCTGAAAGAACTTCTCTTTGTTGTGTCAATCGTAGACATTTTAAGAAATAATGAGGAACTGATTCGATTGACTACAAGTACACAAGGGTGAAAGTGCAATAGTGCGCGTAAAAAGATGATGATTGAGTGAACTACACTTAGTTCTGATTCTTGAGTGACGCATTCGTTGGCGCCCTTCACAATAATAATATAATACATTTGGTTTCGTAATATTTATATTTAAAAGATACTTACAAGACGTCAGATAATCAGTATGTCGAGTCTCTAGAGGTAGTTTGTTCCAATCCGTAATGGTTGATGGTATAAATGAATTAGAGTAAGTTGTAAGTAGTAGAGTAAGTAGAGTCACATTTATGACGTTGTCTCCATTTCGTAATGGGTAGGGCTTATTAGCTCCGACTGTGTCCTGAATAATAAATTTAAGGTAAGCCATCTTAAGATTTGTTGTTATTTTATACATTAGAACAAGGCTTATGTTTTCGGCGCCGAGTATCCCACCAAAACTCTCTGAAGAGCTCAGTAATCGAGACCAATTTGGTACAACCCGATTCAATTCGTGCTGCTTCTATCTAACATTTTTCTACGTCATCTTTTCCATAATGACAGCAATTATAACAAAACTACGTCTGATTATTCTATTTTTGGTCTTATAAAGCAAAATTATACAATTTATAATGCTTTCCAATCAAGAGTATGTTTGAGGCGGCGAATAATATTTATTCGTGTCAAGGCTTTGTCCTTGATGTGTGCTATATGCTCATGCCATTAGATTAATTGGCTATAAATATTCCTTAATGTTTATGGACTTTAACTTCTTGAATAGGTTTCGTTTGCATACTCAAAGTTGAATGGTTTGGCCTATTTTGTTTTGGTGAAATTAATAACGACTCTGTTGTTGATTGATTAAGTTAAACGAACCACTGTTCAGCCCAGGTATAGGTTTGTTCAAAACCAGCTTGCATGAGAGTCGCTGTTTAAACAGGAGAAATTGCGGGTACATGCTTATATCCTCTGCGAAGAGGTTATTAACACGCGAATGTATATTTCAAACAATGTCATTTAGGTAAATAAAGAACAACAAGGGACGAGAATAGAACCTTGGGTAGACTCCGGCTGATAAATAAGAAATAATGCGATTTGGCGCTTTCAAGTACAATTTTCTGTTTTCTATTTGATAGGTAGTGACTTTGATAGGTAATGACATCCAATTCAATAAGTTGCCTCTGATACCAGCAGCTATGTCATTATCGAGCTATTTATTTAAGTACTTATTAGGTTTAACATCCCGTAGTTAATTCTCATGCACAGAACCGCTTTCTTACTATATTCGTAACATAAGCAAATGTTACTGAGTTTCACTGTTATTTGCAGATGTAACTAGCAAGTACAGACACTCGTAAAATACAGTATATTAAGAAATTTTGCTTTTTTTCTTATTATAAACATGCTCATTTGTTTCGAAAAAAGCTTTAGATAATTAATCTTTAAATGCAATATATTTATAATTTGTGCTTGTTTTTTCTTCGTTATACGTACAGGTTGTTATAAAACTATACACACTATTATCACAAACAGGCATTTGTTACACAAAAAGCATTACATAACTAATTTTGTATAATATTATATAGTTGTTTTTTATAATCTGTATGTTCTATGACATGTATGGAACAATGTATGATTGCTTTACAATTTTCAATATTCCAAAAGGAACTTATTTTAAGGAAGATGTGAACGATTTGTGAATTTTAGCATAAAGCACACACATTTGTATTAATATTTATATATTTTATTGTGAGAAAACAATATATCACTAACGCTCATTCATGGAAACTGCCTATATATCATAAGCTACTGATATGATTGCTTGTCAAGATCCTATACATATATGTATGTGCTTTAAACGGTTGCTCACAATTTACTCATCACGTGCTAATGTTTTTGATGCAATTCATTATCGTACACACCATGCGAAATATACATGCAGGCTATCCAATACGTCATTTACTGCAAAATCATTATAAATGCATACCATCTGCGGCATTGGAGTTTACATTTATTTTATTGTCCTAGCGTATTAAAGTCTACACGAGTTATATAAATAATTATTGTTGACTTAAGTTTGATTTAAAAATAACATATTTTATTCCTAAAGTGAGTGTAATTTAACGTAAACAACCTAGACTACCCAATCAGACACAGGTCTTGCAAATTTTATTGCAATACACATTTGCGTAAGTGGTCATTATAGGATATTGTTTGCTTTCGGGATGTTAACGTGAAATAAATTATTGCCTCAGAAAAACATATTTTGACGAGCGCTGTTTTGGTTTGAGTCGTCTAGCCCCGAGCAAAACAAGCTTTTAACATACACATCAACAACAACCATAAAGGTCACGGTCACACGAAATAAAAACGCAGATGTTTTCATTCACAAGGTGAACACGAACACATGTATTTACTGTATGGTCCTTAAAGTGCAAAACTATTGGAGATGTATGGTAAAAGGGGATGATCTAAGGTATAACGTCATATGTTTCAAATCCGAAATGTTATTCGAAAGGTGGTCTGGAAAACACAATGGCGTATAATCGAACGTTGCAGAAAGAGTCGTTTAAAAAATACTTTGGATTTACGTTCTTCTCAAGACAGGGTGATAATCTATCGTTTTAAAATTTTGCACATTAACATACATATGACTGAAGTTAACCGCCTAAATAAGTTCAATTGTGTGTCTACCAATACACTCTTATGTCAAGTATTTATGTGAAAACTACTGTAAGATTTTGAGGTTTGAAAATAAAGGACAAAAACGCATAAGAAATAGGACACGGTTGTTCAACAGATTCCCTTGACAATCACTTGGCACTATTTATATGTACATTATCTTCAGATAATTACTATTACAATCTTGTTAATATTCGCCAACTGGAGTCCATACAGAGTTAATCAAACTAGGAAAGAAAATTGTTCTATTTTAAATCATTGATATATTTTGACTGGGAATGTTTGATAGATGAAGTGAAACCCTAACATGTTACCGTTATCACTAAGCTGATATTTGTTCTATGTTAAAATTAAGCAAATATTTACAACTTACTTAAAATATCTAATTTGGCATTCTTTCCAATACATCCCATAAGGTCTACGTAATCCTTCCTTGTGGCTTATTATGAGCAAGTTTTGGCTAGCATAATGCACCAATGATTTCCTCAATGAACCACTGATTAATTTAGCATATACCATGTCTTAATTTACTGGCCAAGTTTGTTTACGTTATCTTGACATTTGCAAGATTGCGACAATTTCGATAATTTACTTTGCAACGAAATGATATTTTTGTCCAAACGCCACAAATCTGCCGTGGCCAATAAATAACAAAAGCATAACATGCACCCGCTGATAAATAAATAGCTTATTTGTATCAAATTTGTAAAAACCTTAAAATCAGACGATTAATAATGCTTCAATATCTTGAAGCTGTACATGTTTTGTTTTTTTATGAAACATAGTGCTACAGAGATATATTTTATAATTTGTACAAACCATAACCCAGAACACTCCGACTTCTGTAAACCATGTTAAAACATCTCCCAGTGTCATCTTGTAGAAAATATGCATCACTTATTTCAATTATATTTATCTCGTATTAATATAAATATTGAAGTAAACGCGTTGGAATAAATAGTATTAGATAATAGACCGATCTCCATTGCATATGTAACATCGTAACGCTGGTTATGAAGGCATAACTCCTGCGGATCTGTTGGTGCGTCTGAGTGTAATTCATGCGAAGAGTGTGCGAACTGGAAAGAATATATAATGTAGGACAAACGTTTATATAGAACGATGCACGGTGTACCCTTTGCTCTCTAGATTCTATAAAGTTACCGTTAAGTAACATTTTAATGCTATTTAAACTGGTATCAGTTCTAATTTAAGAGAATTACGATTATATCACAAGAACTATTTCGTTTGTAAGAAATACGTCTTCTTATGTTTATGTTCGAATGCGCTTGTTTTGAATGCAATTTTACTGGTACGCTTTGTACGAATTTAATATAGCTACTTAATGTAATCCAGTGGCATCGCAACTTACTAAGCGTTCTAAACGATTAATGATTATCTAATCGTTATTTCTCGACCGATTTCAATGCGTTTTTCTCTGGTATTGTGGTCGATCAGATTCCAATTTTAAACGATTTTGCTCAGTGTATGCGTGGACGTATTTAATGATGATATAAACCTTAATCACAAACTGTTTCAAAAATATGTTTAAATGTTATAAGGCATGCCCACTCGGTATTGAGAAATCTTGTCCATTATGCATATCTGATCATTCGGCGTTTGTCTGCCGGTGAATGAATTTCATGAAGTCGTTTTACCAGATAATAGCTTGTAAGATTGAATCAAAAAGTATAACAATACTTTTTTCCAAAGATTTGTTATTATATGAGCACGTGTTCAAAAATGAGAAAAAGGTATTGCTAAATTTGCATTTAACTCGTTGTGTTATTCCAATATGCGCATGCAACTATACTTTCCCGACGACTTTTAAACTAAATAAAACAAGTATGTCATATCATCCATACTAAATACACTCATCATTAGCTGCAAGTTTGCAAATAACGTCAGTAACATATTTTAGTCTTATAATAGAATCCTACGTCATATTTACATATTGTGTGTCGGTAAATGACTTAAATATCTAGATTTAAACAATGTAACGATATAGCTTAATTTAAATAACAATAATATCACTTAAGAAAGAAACAATAATTTGTCTACAGCGGGGCTATAACCAGTGTCCTTTGGATTAAATGGCTAGTACCCTAATCACTCGACCATTCGGCCTGTTATGAATTATCCCGCAATTGATACTTAATATATGTGATCCACGTGTTGTATAATCATTTTAACGAAAAAAGCAGAAACAACCAAAATAATAAAATCGTTCCGCGTTTGCATGTCTTTATGGTTAAATTAATTTCCAATGATAATTTTAATGAACCAACGTGTTTTTTTCTGCATGAGTCCTCGTATTAAGTGTATTGTGCTCATTGAATTAAAGTGTTCGTTTAGTTTTTGTTGCTGCGTCAAAAAAAAAAATAGGAAAAGTGTCATTCCGACAATCTGTTGAAAACTCCTTTTATTGTCGCTGTACGGCAGATTAATGGTCGCTGTAACGCTAGTTTACCTTAAAGGAACATACTCTATTCCGGCATATTTCTAACAAATTCAGTAAATGTGTTTCCTGTCAAAATGCTTTGTAATTATATATTATGTCATTTCGTTATACTAGTATGAGACCCATAATGGTCAAACCTGGGCAGGTAAGTTATATAATATACACTATATAAATATATTCTTCTTTAACAATGTATTATATAAAGCCTTAAATATGCATTGTCGTACAGATGTTATTTGTTCAATCGCTAATCGTCTAGAGCTGAAACTACATCCATCGCAGGGCTACACTCAATTACATTTCCAGACTAACAGGCAGTCAAGCTCAATTAGTTACATGTACCGGTCCTAAATTACAAATTAAAATCTGTAGAACTAGCATGCTGAATATATATTAAATTAAAATCTGAGTGTTTGTTGATCCATTAAGCTTTAAAATATTTTAATCGATGTAATAAGTATTGCAGACAATGGCGATGTATATTCTAACTAGAAGAAGAAGAAGAAGAAGAAGAAGAAGAAGAAGAAGAAGAAGAAGAAGAAGAAGAAGAAGAAAAAAAAAGTAAAATATATTTTAAAGCTGTATTACAATATATTCATTCTGGTATGCCTAACACATATGACTTATTTATACTTTTAAATAACCAATTTTTGTCTTTGCACGGCACCATATGCACTTGTATTTTGAGCTTTTTATTTAGTTGCGACCCTTACTATTGTTGTCTGCAATTTGACGAATGTATAACATGCGCCATAATATATTAACAGACTGAATTGTAGTAAACGTATTATTATAAAAAAAAGGAAAGGGGTCTCAATTATTCCCGAGGTTGAGCAGAAAATGATGTCTTGTTCAATAAGATTTAGATTTAATGCAACAACACTGTGAATGAACAAAAATTGTCAAGTGACCCCAAAAGTCAACGTCAGTAGGCGTTTTACGAAGGATAACTGCCGCACCAGGTAGGTTTTTCCTCAATATCTTTGCTGATCGTCCTCTGGCTTTCATACGACCTAGTGCGGGCAATGAGGCATGCATACAGCTTGCGATCGGTATATCACGCTTTGTGTGTGTTGCTTTTGTTCACGAGAACACTTCGACACAAATTTTCATTGTAGAAGCAAACGTCAGTAGTAAAACATACAAAGAGTCGGTGTTTACACAAATAAAGAACTATCTATGCGTTACCGGACGAACATAAATTATATATTTCTTCGTAAAAACAAACGAAAATATGTATCGGATAATAATTATACGTTTAAAGACTAGAAACAAATATGGCAAACGTTGGTAGTACATTTAAGAATCATGGCAAACGTCAGTAGCCAAACAATGCAAACGGCAGTAGCCGAATATATGCAGGCGTTTCATTTAATGCAAAAAACGGAAACAATGTAATTTATACTAAATTAGAGTTAGATATAACGAATTAAGATTTGTGTCACAATGCACGAGATATATATATAACTTCAGCAACAACACACATTAACAAATGGAAATATATTAATATGTATCCTTATTTATTTGTGCCTTATACTATTTAAACTCTTCCTGGTTATCGTCTTCTGTGTCTTGTTAAATCAGTTTTCGTGGCAAATTCTGCAGAACAGGTTGGATGAACATGTTGTCTCGTTTCCCCATGAACACTGCACCTTAAAAATAAGTTCACAAATGAAGACACTATTACAGACGTTCTAATTTGAAAGGAACATGCATATTTGTATTCGCCAAAAGGTACGCATTTCCGACTGCATTTGAATCTTGTAAATTCCAAGTCACAAATAGCATAACATTTGTTTTTCTTGAAATGCTTTATACTGTTCGATATTTTTTGGCATTAACACATTTTTCAATAGATAAAAACAAATCGATAACATTTTTAAAGAATTGACATCTTGCCAGCTGTCGAATTCTTGTCTTATCTAACTATCGATCGAACAAACAGCGATCGACTAATCGGGTGCGCCGGTTGCTATCGACCTGTCCGCCACTTTCCACACAAGCCGACTGTCTAGATACACATTTTTTCAACGAGTTTTGCTCATTTTCTTTGGAATGAAGTATTGTTAAACTGTGTCAAGGGGTTTATGTAAATCGGACGGGCGGTATCCAGAAAACATATTTGGAGGCATTTAATTTATACAATTTTTGAAGCCGAAATGTGACTTTGACAAGCGCGAGTGGTAGCTTCAATGTGTAGAATTAAAGAAATGCCTATTATAGAAGGTTAATTAATTTCAGAAAATTACCCGATTTATTTTTTGTGGAACCCTTTTTATTATACAAATTTATAAATATATATATGCAATGCTAAATATGAATTATATAAAATTTATATGTACATACATGAGGGATTTCGCTACCTGCTCTCCGTAACTTATTGAAATCCCCGTTATAAATCGCTAATTTGTGTCGAAAACAAGTGAAAACAGTGTTGTGTTAATAATTTCATAAATAACATTGATAAATGCCATCGTAGAAGGGTTATTTATAACTAATACCACCATTACACGTGATAACTTGGGGGGGGGGGATGTCGGTACGCGCGCGAGTTTTTGCTATTGGAAGCTTCAATATGTTCTTGTAGTATTATCAAAATCCCCTTAAAAAAAACTTAATTTAGTTTAGCAAATGATAAAACTGATTTGTTGTTTTGCACTTTTAAGTATAGTGACACACACGCGTGTCGCGCTCGCACCATATCATTTACAATATTCGTTCATAAACGTCCAATTTCAAAGGAATTTTTTCACTTTTCGTACGTATTTATTAATACAGCACAGTTGCAGTTCTTATGTGTGCGTGTTAATAAATACTATCAAGCTTCTAAATCTAACTGTTTTGAACAGAAATATAATACTTGTTTAAGTTAATGTTATTATATTAGTAAACATAGTTATGGGTGTGTCTAAAAGGTAGAAGGACCGCCTGCATATATTCGTCTGCTGCCGTTTGCAGTTTTTGGCTACTGACGTTCTCCATTCTTCAATGTACTACTGACGTTTGTCATATTAGTTTCTACTCTTAAAACGTATATGTATTATCCGATATATATTTTCGTTTGTTTATGCGAAAACATATGTAATATATGTTCGTCCGGTAAGAATATACTTAGGATTAAACTGCTGTCTTTTATATCGCAACTATCAATGCACTGCAATGATGCAACGTATGTGTTCCTAGGTTTCAAGAACGTTTAGGAATGACAATACACTAGATTATACATAATAGTGAGACAATAACTATTCGACATATAAAACTGAATGATGTACTACAGTCACATACAAACAATAACATGTAAGGTACGTGTAAATTAATAAACAAACTTGTGTCGAATAAAATATTATCGAGAATTACTTACTTAACAAACATTGAAACACATATTTTAATGAATGAATAAATAAATAAATATTTTAAGTTGTTTTAGTGCATTTCTGTATAATCACCTACGAGACAATTTGTTTATAAAAGGGCTCTATGCCTGCTACAAATGCTGTTTAAACAAAGCGTTTATCACGATCGAAACTGTACCGCACAATTACCATAACACATCATTACTATCGCAATAAACCGTCCGATATATCACAGTGAGTATTGCTGTTAATGTCATTTAAACTGAAAACGCATGCAGCTTAACTTAATGAGTATAATTTAATTATGTTAGAGCGAACATTTTACGCTCATTTACTAAACAAAGAATGTTTTACTTTTTGACCGTGTGTTGAAGTTTTTTATGGGTGGGTGTCATGATAAAATATATATCAATAACGCATATTCCGGTTGTAGGAACAATGTACTGTTTTAATTGCTGTTATCAGTTTTGCAACTATAATACCTCGAATATAATATACACAGAATATTTGTATTTTATAAAAACATAAAATAAAGGTTCTTAATACATGTTTTATACTGCATTTAACTATATCATATTGTGATTTATATATGATTTTTCCCGAAATTTTCAAAAAAAAACGGCATAAGTATTGTCTAACTGGTTTCTTATACATGTATTCAGATGTTTTAAATCATGGTCACCTAAAAACACCACACTTTTTTTTTACTTTTATTTTGTTTCATGAGGAGCAGATTACATTACATGTTTTCAAAAATTATTGTTAGTGAAGGTATACAACTAGTTGTTTGCTTCTTAAAGTAAGCAGATATTTTAATGTTAATAAATATGCATTTCGAAAAACTGCAAAATATAGATTGCATAGTTAGGGGTATACAACACATATATATATAATCATTTTGCTCACATCAAAAGAACGTACTGTAATCATTATAAGCAAAACGTACGGCGATAGCTCTACTTAGTCCACCGGCTTTTATCCGCAAATTAGCCACCATACATACGAACAGCTTCATCATAAAATTACCACGGATGTTCCAAGTGCATATTGGGAAAAATAGAATCAGTGGCGTTCTGTATTTGACAGTCGGACCATTCACAGTAAAACCTACGCAGACAAGCAGCCACGTTACTGGAGACGCAAAAGATGTCTGCTCATGCTAGTGAACGGTCTAGCTGCTGCGGCATAACTTATGTCTTATCTGCTATTAAGATTCAAGTGCGTGTTAAGGAATAATACGTATCGTTCGTTCAGTGATACAGTGAACAGCGTAGAACGCGATTGGGAATACTTGAAATTAATAATTGTTATATCTGCATACTTTTCTCTAAAAGCTATAAATGGTTATTATTATTGTGTTACTAACTTAAACAAATATTAAATAAATTAACAGTCACAAAAACATGAATGTTCACTTGGAATACACTACAGAATATCCATTTTATTATGTGTGAGTTTTGTTTTAATGGGAATAAAGTGAAAAGATATGTTCCAAGATTTGTGTTCGCATACATTAAGATAAACACTTAATTTGGGCAATTGCGAATATAATACCGGAACGTGCAAGTGAATAAATTTAAGTCGTCTACATTTCATGTGGAGTTTTCTCATTAAAAGTAAGTTGATAATTTTTTAAATAATTTTATGACAGGAACACAAAGTTGTTTCTCTGTATATAAAATATACTGATTTATTAAAAATAAATACAACACCTATGTATAGCTATATACTGTGTGTTGTTCAATATCTGACTTTCTTACTTTGTTGGCCAATTTTACTGTAGATTATATATTTGAAATAAACATTTATATCAATGAATGTCATTTTAATAAAAAGTCTATAATTTTGTTTAAGCATGGAGTAACTCACAATTACTGAATATATTTTCAAATAATATACCTAATATAACTAATGTGTGAAGTCCGTGTGTCTACAGTTTTTACATAAGAGTACAATTGTTAAGTTTATTTCATATCAAAACCATCACATAAGAAAAACCATACAGCTCAAATTCTGAATTTAGAATTAGATTGGCGATTAAAACTTGAGTACATGATCAGGTATGCAAGGCACACTTATTACGCGATTTATAACTAGCAATGTTTGCAAATCGTGCAAAATATGTAAATTATATATTTCGTGTCTGAATTTATTATGTTTAGTTTTCGTCATAAATGTTTATACAAGAGCGCTTATTATTAGCGCAATAATTGTTCGACCAACCAGTCGTGTGTCGCCATATATATTGAATATCACTTACCTCATGTATTAATTTAAGAACGCAATAAAAACAAATGTGGTTAAACATGCGTCCGTGCAAACTATTTGTAAGGTAATAGTACGTGTCATCAGATAACGTTGGTATATCTCTTTGTTTATGACGAGTCCAATTTACATTTATTGCAATGTTTTGTCATTATGATTTCTATATTATGTGAATACGTTTTACATTATGCTAATTTATAACGTTTTATTGTTTGTACTTGTTCTATGAAAGAAGGTTCACATGTTAAGCCCGTAGCAAAACAGTCTTCTCACACCACAATAATTCCGATTTTACAGACCAAAGCTGGCATCAGATTGGCAAGTGTTTTCACGTCATAACTGAAAAATATTACCGTTCCTCTTATATCACCGGGACTCAAACATGTCATTCTGGAACTCTTCAAATACCTGGCAAACGACTACCAACGAATCCAGGACTACGCAGGAACCGGTAGATCCCCACCAGTTCTTGTTACCATGGTGGCAACAGACAATATTCTTTGTTGCATTTGCGGCGATTCTGCTGATTTCTGCCGGGGGCAACCTTGTGGTCATCTGGATAGTTTTGGCCCACAAACGCATGCGAACGGTCACCAACTATTTTCTTGTTAACCTGGCGCTGGCGGATTTCCTCATATCTGTGTTAAATCTACCGTTTACGTTTCTATACTTGTTGTATCAAGACTGGTGGTTCGGAACGTTCTTCTGCAAACTATCGTGTTTTATATCCCCGTGTACCATCTCTGCAAGTGTCCTCACCTTCATGGCTATCGCCGTTGACAGGTAAGTACGACAGTTTAACAGCGCATATTTTAAAGTCAAGTTAGCATATTCGCGTTATGCATGGTTTGGTATGTTGATCAATTGCCTGTTTGCACCTTTACGCAAAAGCTTTATTATGAATTTGCTTTGACGACTATTTTGTAGACTCCAAGCAAGTGGATTGTTTAGGCTTTATTTTTTTAACTCTCTGTCTGTCATACATTTTACACAACGTCTATATAAAAAAATACAATATTTTCTGCAAAATGTGAAATTTGCCAATTAACATTTTATATTCGACAATGAATGTACGACAGTAGTATTGACCAGTTTTTAACTAACATAGGTACATCGGGGAAGTGATAACATATCACATAATAATGAATGCATATATTCGAGTATTAGGATACACAGCTACGTGCATAAAGTATTCCCCTTGAAACACGCCAGTGTGGTTTAATTATACAAATCAGCGAAAAACATGTTAACATTTGTTCACTTAGTATCTTGTGCGCACTTCGATGACAGAATTGTTGCTAATGAGGTAAGCAAAGTACGTGAACCAAGGGTCAGTGTGGGTTCATTACCAGTACACGGCCAATGTTCACATTTTCTGGAGACAGACCATACATAGTCTTGAGAGGCGTACACGCAGCTTTGAGGATACATTCGGACAATGCGAAAACGTTGAGGCTTATATATGTAACACAAGTCTGACGATATTCTAAAGAAATGTATTGAAGCAATATGTTAAAAACTGAAAACTAGCTGCTATAAAAGCATGCTGTAATTGTGTTATATTGATTTTATATCAGACCTTATAATTACCCGTACGTTCATTAATGTTAGATTAGTTTGTTGATGTTGGCTATAGCAATTTAATTAAGCATCCCGTCGAGATGATATGTGAAAAATCAATCAATTTGTTGTAAGGCATTCAATCCACAACTGTCTTTTAATCAGAAGGATATGTTCATGCAAAACTTGGATATGGAAAACTCCTGTAAGATTCATTTATGCTCAATTTTTGATAAATATGAATTTGCTTACACATATAAATACGAAATAGTTTTATGAATTCATGGTGCATGTGCATGCCAATATACGTGCTCCATGCTTACTTACTGTCGCCCTACACTCCTAATTGAACACAGTTTTTATATAATTACGTAACTATCTGGACCCAGAGATCGTTAGAAAATTCCGCATCCAAATATGATGTTAGTAGTTTGATTAATGTATTATTAAATTTCAAATTTATGTTTTCATTATCTCTTTACCGATAGTTAATGTTATCGTACTGTAGGCAGCGGAAGCAAATTAATCCCGACTCCTGGTGTAATTGCTTTTCTTCTCGGCAAATGTGATTCCTCGAGACGTATTTGATATGAAGTATTAGGGAACGTTTAAGCCAATGCTGATCTTAAAATAGTTGAGTTCAACGATTAATACAATTATTAAATATTAATCCTCACAATCTGGACGAAATCAGAGTTTTCTTTCATAAAACTTCATGGTTAGTGTTGATATTTATGTATGGTCCAAATCGCTTTACCGGAAAGTGACTATATATCAATTTACTAGAATCGAATACGGAACAATCAGTACTTTTATCATTATGAGATTAGAGTTTCGCTTTGAACAGTCTTCGACGTATTGCTTGTATATTCCCCCATACTTACGCTTCACTTCGCATACCCTATCGACAAATAAGAAGAATATAATTGGTTCATTATTCCTCCAGTACTCCCCAATTACATTACCTTCGTCGGGTCGACCTTTATAGCCGACCTGTCTTATCTGTATTATTAGGAAACAATTACACAGCCGGGTTAAGAATGTGGATAGATACAATTTAGTGTAAGCATTCGTTGCAAATTTGTTAATCTTATAATTGCATAGCGTTTACTAAAACGTCATCCCTTTCGTCTCCTAACAATGGCAATAAAAAACATTCATTGATTTATGTTAATTTAGACAGAAACATATTTCACGTTACATTACACACTATTACCAAACTATTACCTATTGCGTATAAGTTATTACATGATGCCATTCGCAAACATATGTTTCTGGTAAAAGTTAATAACTTTCAGACTTTATGAATTGATGATGAAGCCATTTGGAAGATATTTGTTGTTTAGTCGATGCATGCTCATAACTCATAACGTATGAATTAATTAAGTAATGTGTCCAAACGGCGTTCATTTTCAATTAGTATGATCAAAACATATGCAGAATCAAATAAGGATGTTGTACAAATGAAACCAAATTCTGCGTAAGGCTTTATCTGTCTGAATTACATTAACGGATTTGACTATGTATTTGTGGATAAAAGCTATCTATCAATACAATAAAATATATAAGAAAGCTGACGAAGTCTTAGTGTTATGATGCGTGTTCAATTTTGCGAATTCTACGTAAATAAGGCAATATGTGATATAATACCTGCCATAATATTTTATACAAATATTTAATCTATCTTGAGTCGAAGATCTTGTGTGTAAAATGCTGCAATTCAGTTTGACTTGGGCAAGTTGGAAGGTACGTTCATTAACGCCGTTACTAACAGGAGCATTTGTGGTACGCTGTCCGTCACTTGTATACCCTTGCATATACTGATTTCTGAGGTATGTGGTCTTGAGTGAGAACTAAAGATTTCTGCATGTACAATTGCGGGATATTTTCTATGGGCCAACGATCAACAATTTTTAACCTCTAGATGATTAATTGCAAGCGAGTAATGTTATTCACAAACATGTATCGTATTTATTTGTATTACGTTTCCATACATTTATTACATGTCGGACGCATGTGTAACGAACGTCCAGTAGTACCGTAAGTATCAGGCATATTAGTAACGATGCACTGCGAGTAAAAGAATTGGCACATTTTATAACGAATGCTGGTAAAAACCCCAATCGCATCGTTGGCTGTACATCGTCAGACCAGTTTGATAACTAAGATATGATGTGTCATCTGCCAAATTAATGCCAAAGATAACATATTATGAACATTATTATTGCAGGATTTTTGCCTAGGTTCGGAGATATAAGAACATTAATATGGAACCATTCATCAAATTAAATATAATAGCAATGTTATTAAGTATACTTGGCAATATTATTCAATATAATAGGCATAATATTCTGCTTACACAGTTTTAATATATAGCTTTTTAGTTGATTTAGCGTCTTTTAAACGTACCAGATCATATACGACAAAGGACGCACATAACAATCAATCAATATTAACATAAATATCAAATACACATTATAATTATAAATGACATTTCTGCCTGTTGAACTAGATTTCCATAATGCGCCAATATGCGGATCCTGGTGTCAGGCGTTATTCTTCACGAAACTATAAAACAGCAATAAATCATCTCGCTTCAAAACCTTAGAGAAAGATGTGAGTAGTGCAATTGTTTCTTTAATGGTTTAGCACTTTCTTAATCCCTTATTAAAATATGTTTGCAATAATTTATATACGTTTTTAATTAGTATTACAAGTGCTTAAGACGTAGATATTGTCTGATTATTTTTTTATTTTCAATTGTACAATTTTTTTCCTAACAGGGAATGCCTTCTCATGTTATTTTTTCAGATTTAAAAGGAAAATACGTTTTTAATGTTAACAGTTTAATGATAAGAATGACAATGTAAAAAGTCGTAAAGTCGTAACCTTATAAAAGCATAATTATGTGCAGATTTAGTTCCTAATTATAATGAAAGTCTGAACCGGTAACGCTGCTCATGTATATTTTAAAATATGTTAGGTATTGCAACTTGTATCTTTTAAACATGTTATTGCAACGCTTGTTTTGTTTAAGAACACTTGGTAAATTAATAGTTGTAACTTACCGACTGGTAAACTAATGTAGTGGTCAGTGCTTGCGATTGAATATTAAAATTTGAAAGCATTTTTTTATGATTCCATACAAAGGGATTAGCCTAACGTTTCGCGAATATTCAGTTTTGTTATAGCAAATGGTAAACGTCTCCTGCTAATAGTGTTGGCTGATCATTTAATGTTATGTTTTCGGTAGGGCGTGGCGTGTGAATTCCTGCATACGTTCTTGATGAAGTGGCGCATCGGGTAAACATGGTACATGGTTTATGGGGTTTCTAGATGATCTTTTTTGTTGTCATACATAAAATAATTCAGCGAAATTGAACACTTTACTCGCAAACGTGTAAACCGTTTGTTAAGAACATAAAATTATAAAACAAGAACAATCGGTACTTCGTACAATAGCATGACCCATGATGTTTTTGGCTGTCTAATTTTAACAAAAGGCCAATTCTCCCCCTGCGCAGATTAACTCAATATATGTATGATAAATATATACGGTTTTTGGTGACCACGGTGAACGCCGGACAGGCCTTCAATACGTATAATTACAACCACAACATATCCGCAGTACTTGCGATTATTGATTTTTATGATAAGGCTATATAACTTCAAGTGCAGTGATCCTCGGACAATTGCCGAAAATAATGATTGATACTGACTTGGGTGGCTGAGTAGATTAACGTCTGATAAAAGCGATAATGATAAAGGCTATGATGGGGCAGACACGAGAATAAATGTGTGCCCTTTCGACCTCTCAACATTAAATTACGTAGGCATTGACCTTTATTTGACCTTATTTAGTGATCAATTGTATCATACTTAACACGAACGTCCATCAATGTGAATTGGTACGCTGTTTTATTTAATTCACATTTTGTGGACAACCCCTACCATTTGCTTTACTCGTACAGCAAATGCCTACATTCACTATTCCGTAATAACACTTATTGTTGCACGTGGTCACCATAAAGCAAACGACATCAACAACTTTATAGAGCGGCTAACTAAGAACATCATCGTTCATGCCATACACACACTTTGTAAATGATTCATGATAGAATATGAATTGCCGTTGAGGCTTTACTGGACCCTTTTAGATATTGACACACTCTATGTGTAACCACCCTCTTTGGTGTATGCCTACATCGGCTTCCGCATACACACAAAAAACATACAAATGAAATTGATGGTCAATAAGTTATACGTTTAGGGTCAATACTTGTGAAAAAAAGTTTATCTAAGGTGATAATGTATCTAGCAACTTTTAAAAGTTAACACAATGTGCCACAATGGACATTTCATATTTTATTTGTTAAACAAAGAGTTAACAAATACGTTAAAACAAACATTTTCACGACAAGACACTTAACGTTTCCTTACAAGTGGTTTTTATACTATTGTTTGCATTCCTAGTCATAGTTTCAAAACAAAACGAGAAAACTTAAATCACAAGCATGATATTTCCATGGATAGGTCTTATTATTGATGTGAATACAATGTTTCCATTGCGGGGTCTTCGAATTAAACAATGGTACAAATAATTGATAATAAAATATAATTATGACAAATAAACATATATTTTGGATACAAACTTACTTATTAGTGGGTAAGAACTTATATCGTTTTCTTTGTGAAATGTTGAATAAACGATGAATTCAAACTTTGGAATAACCTTTCAAGCTTATGATGGGAAAAAGTAGAACGTTTCATTAAAAGAATNAAAAAAAAAAAAAAAAAAAAAAAAAAAAAAAAAAAAAAAAAAAATATTCAAGGCTGGGTAAATGTATTGTATTTGCTACACATGTTTACAACCAAAAACATCGAAGCATCTGTTTTGTTATACATATGTACCATAAATTGTGACAAAACTGCATACACCATATGTGAAATACAGCGTTTAACTGAAAATGATTCGCATTTCATTTAAAAGCTCAAATGCCAGTCATCAATATTTTGGGTAACGGCTTGATGATTTTAAACATTTATTTAGAGTGTCAACTATCTGATTAAAGCTATTCTGCTAGACAATCTTGCAATGTCCGCACAAGTATATGATCCTCGATCTGTGAAAAGGTGATTTAATACATGTGCGTAAATAGTCTTCCCAGAAATGCCTTTGCAGTTCACACAGGCTAATCAGGGAGAACACCTTCCGCCTAAACTGGATATTAACTAAGAAGAGAATTTTTTTAAACGAAAAATGTCATACAAGCGGACAGTGTCGTCCCTAATTAGCCTTTGTGGACTGCACAGGCTAATCTGGGATGACACTTAACGCATATTCATTAAACCCCCTTTTATCCGAGCGCGTCTCATGACGTTTGACTTTAATACATTCACTACATTACATAAACTTAGCAGATGATGTACTGTAGAAATTTACAAAGACGATAGAAAAAATATATGTTCAGTAATTGGATCAATTACGATAATGTTTTTTTTTTTCGTGTATGCATCGTTTTCCCTCATACATATCATATTTTAGAGAATATTAAACGTATTTATTAAAAACTTGTTTATATATGTTCAGAGTTTTATCACACTGTTGAACACATTGCGCATTGGTACCACATTTAGTATGCGTCACATTTGATTATTTTCGTGCAATGTAATAATATAAATTTATTAAAAAGAAATATTTCCACCTATATCAACAGAAGAGAAACAGTTGCGAGAACCCTACTGCTCTATTAAAGGCACTTGACCGATGTCATTTATAGCTTATTGCCAAACATATAGTGAACATACGTTTAAATACGATAATAAATATTAAGATGATTATGTGGAGTGAGATTGCAATGTCTTGTCAAGCGCCATCCAATATTTATTTATTGGTTGCACACCCACGAGTCCCAGGTAATCTGTTAAATAATAATTCTGTCAATATACCATCAAAGTACGTTTCTGCAAGCTTGCAAAAGTCACATACTGTTTCTCTGAAAAAATCGTGTTCGCGTTCGCGTGTGTTTGTTTTGTTTTTATAGAATTATACGAAGCTACATGATTTGTCAATGGTAATATGTACATAGAAAGATCTCGTGCAATATGTTACTAACGCTTAAATGTTTATGTAATTCAAGCAATAATTCGTGTAATAAAATGCAAACCGTTATTGAACATAATCATGCGTTGCTATTCAAAGGTTGCACGTTACATATCATGCAACGTTAAAATAGCATCATACGACATGTTGACGTAAGATCTATTTTAAAGCTCAAAAAGTAAATTTGTATTTCTGATACACTGTATATTGAATATGGCTTTATATATACGGCATTTATAACGTCATTGATTCTATCGAACATATAGCTTATGACATATTAAAACAATTACTATTGTTTAATACCCTTATTGTATCTTAGAATCTCAATTCTTCATCAAACAGACTTCTGCATACGTTTGTGTATTATGTTTACATGTGTTAATCAACGCCGTCTAAAATAGAAACCTGAGCGAACATTATTCTTAAGATGTCCTTTAATGATTAATAATAGTGCATTATCATACGTAATGATGGTTAATAATTTAAGTGGTATCAATACGTTTTATTGTCGTTTTAAACATCAACAAATGCTGTTGCTAAACAAATAATGTCAAAGATGTGTTGTTATCATTTCAGATACATTGCCATTCTATATCCTCTTCGACCAAGGATTCCCAAACGTCACGTGATTGTGGCCATAATCTTCATCTGGCTTTTCTCCATCGCATTGGCATTTCCGAACCTTATTTACTTTGAAACGACTCCATATCCTGCCGGTTCAAAATGCGATATCACGTGGCCAATAGAAACGGACCTGGCGTAAGTATATTGTTGATTTGCTTCTTCATTATCATATACCATCCATGTTATTTAAGTGGGGAGATGAGGTGAATCGTTCATGTGTATCTAGTTAGTAGCTATTGTATGTGCATTTCTTATAATAGCGTTGTTTATAATGAAGATCGACTTATTACAGTCTCGCAATGCATCTTTACGTTTTAATATAACACATCGACCTCTAATATTTGACAAAAACAAGGGATTATGAAATTATTTAGTTTAATGTACTCTTTTTACACACACTTAAACTGTGTCGAAACATTTTGATACAGAGCACACGCAAACTTCCGTTTTACTCCGTGTTATTCATAGACATATAAAGCTAATATTTGGAACCTCTTCATTAGAAAGATAAATGTAATGTTTAGAAGTTTTTGTTATAGATCTTATTACTATTCTAACTTTATTTTACATTGAAGTATTTTCTTTTTTGATTTTTATATTCACTGTGTTTGTAATCACATCGAAATATGCTTCAATTATCCTATGCTAGCATTATATATTGTACTTGTATTATTGTAAAGAATGCTTTTAAATGTCATTCATGTTATTTTGTGGATAAAAAGCAATTGACTGTTTGCTTAATATGGTAATAATAGAATATTTTAAGTGAGATAAATTGCTTGAGTACTTTTGTGGGGTTTCCCATTTAATGACATTGGAGTTCAAAATAACATTAATATTTTTTTTGATGATGTGGCGTCTTCTTTAAAAGACAGCTATTAAAATGAAATCATTATAGGGATGACATTAAAAAAAGAATTGTTTTGGACTTATATTGTTTTTTTTTCTCTCGTGATGATAAAAAACTCCTTGTGTAAAATATAACAATTGCGATAAGGTAAATCAATCAACAAATAAAATATATACACCTTTAAACGGCCACAAAAAAAAAACTTTGCGAAACCGAAATTTTGCAAACGTAAGTACCTTTTACCTTTCAGATGTACATATTATTGATAAAGTATGCGATACAATGCTTCATTGTGATCATTAATAGATGGTTTTCATAACTTTTTCCCGTTTCGTTCCCTTTTCTTTCGTTCAGTGTTTTTTTTGTGATCAAAATAGTCTTTCCTATGTGATTTTTGCATTTTCTCATGGGATTTGTTTGTTTTCACATGGGAGTATTTTTTCCATGGGATTATTTTTTTCCCATAATTTGCAGATGGGAAAATTATCGCATGGTATTTTTTAACCATTTGAAAAAGTTTCTTTCGTATAAGACGATAATACAGTCATTAATCAACGTTTTCATACTTGTAGAGGGCTTAAAATCGATACCTATGCGTAAAAAACGTAAACAACTTTTTCGAAAAATCCCATGTGTTTTTTTCCATGCCAAAAGTGGGAAAAAAATTCCATGGGAAAACAAGATGTGTTTGTGAAACACTATGCCCACCAGTAGGTATCCTGGATTACGTATGATTACTGTAACCGTGACCTTGACCTTTGACCTAGTGACATCAAAATCAATAGGGGTCTTCCGCGAGTCATGATCAATGTACCTATGAAGTTTGATGATACTAGGCATAAGCTTCATTGATTTATCATCCGGAAACCATTTTACTGTGTCTAAGTCACCGTGACCTTGACCTTTGACCTAGTGACCTGAAGGTCAATAGGGTTCATCTGCGAGTCATGATCAATGTACCTATGCAGTTTCATGATCCTAGGCGTAAGCGTTCTTGAGTTATCATCCGGAAACTCCCATGTGAAAATGCAAAAATCCCATGGGAAGACCAATTTTATTTATAAATTTCGTAGTGAAAAAACAAGATTTTTTTAAGCACAAATAATCAATTATTGATAAAAAATAAGACTTGTATCGCATACTTTATACCAAAGAATCCAGTCTTTAAGAACAAGGGTAATAAGTTTGCAAAATTTTGATTTCGCAAAGATCTTACGGTGGCTGATTTTAATGTAATTTCATAGAACGTTGCATTCACAGCTTCACTAACCGTACCTCCTCTGCACAAATTTCAGGTACCACTACCTGCTTCTTGTGCTGAACTTCCTGTTCCCGTTGCTCACGCTGGTCTCCGCCTACTCTCGCGTTGGGGTGGAGTTATGGGGAAGCAGGGCTATCGGAGAGGAGACGTCCATCCAGACAGACAGGGTCAAGTCTAAACGAAAGGTACACAACAGGATGCAGGCAAACACTTCAAAGGAACTAACGTAGATATCAGCCATGTTGTTCATTTGTTTAGCCTTCAAAACCGTTTCTTACCCAACATATAATTAAAACATACCTTTTAGTACGTATGTTTAGTCATATATAAAATCCCTTTGTGTAATTGTTGCAGGTGGTTTAAATGATGATCGTGATGGTTCTAATATTTGCTATATGCTGGCTACCAATGCACACATACTTTTTACTGACCAGTTACTACAAGTCTATTACCGAATACGAATACATCCAACAGATCTACATACTCATCTACCTGATGGCCATGAGTAACTCCATGTACAACCCGATCATTTATGGATGGATGAATGCCAGGTAAGGACCATTTTCAACAATACCATTCATTGTTTAGGACAAATAGAAAAAAACACTGACACATGTGTTTGTTTCATAATTTATACGGTTATATCTAGAAGCGAAGATTTGGGCTCTTCATTTATGTATAAATGTTTTATACAAACATATGACATAGTGGTGAAGGCGTTTGCGTACGGCGTGGGAGGCTGCTTACCCAGATGCAAGTTAAATCTCGGGGTACCGATTGTTCTACTGCCAAACACCTGTAATAATCGATATTTATATGGACTAAAAATGTTCAGACATTTTGTATTTTTTCATCTGCAAAAATATTTCTTATCTACATTTTGCTTTCATTTGCTATGCCTTTGCTTAGAAACGGTCGTTATGCAGAAATTAACGTCTTTATAAAAACACTCTTCGGTATCCACGTAAACTTATAATATATGTTTTTATAGAACATTAAACAAATTCAAAATTATTAACGCTAAAACGCGCTCTACACTTATGATTCGTTCTTATAGACAGGTCGACAATTTATAAATTAAACAATCTAACAAATAATCAAAACAAACAAACGACCACATACATAAATTTATGTAGCCAGGATAATAATAACATAGAAGTGCTCTAGAGCAAACTGACACGGACAGATCAACATACAACACGCACAGGCAGTGATTACTAGCAGAATCTTAAATCTTATGACAAAACTTCTGATACAAAGAATCAAACATATTTGTATTTGACAAACATAACAACACTTAAACTTTAAACAACCCGATGCTATTTGTGCATAGGGTACTTTTGCTTGCTGTATGATATTTATAAGATGACCTCGAGAAAAAATCACGTTTCCAAACAGCACTATAGAAATTTCCATTTTCTTGGGAATTGACGTATTAGTTCCAAATATATGTGTTTCTAAATTTAGTGTAAATGCGATGGCGGAATTGTTTTAATTGTGTGTAATTACCATATCAAAACTGTATTTAATGAATTTTCTCTTATGGCATGAGGGCATGTAACTTAATAATAATTTACATAAATCAAAAGTGTACTTTCTATAAACGCTTTACTATCTTGAGACGAAGTGAATGACGATTTCCAAACTTTATTTTTCACTCATGCAAATAAATATCAATCGTTGCTATTAATATATATCAAACCTGAACATGGCGCTAAAATCAAAAGTCACAGAGTGCAAACATTTCGACTGTATTATGAACTACTACTATAATTTGAAAAATAAACACATAAAACGAATATAAACCCCTCGAATATTCAATATTTTAGTATAGTTGTATGCAAGTTATATGCACGGCCATAGGAATTGGAAAATACAAGGCAATTCTCTTACAAAAAGCGTTTCAAAGATAAAAATGTTATGTGCTATCGTTATAGATGATTTCTTATTCATATAACTTGTATTATTGGTACACTGTGCGTGTATAGGTAACATGCATTTACATATCATAAAGAACAGATATTTGTCATTTACATCGAATGCCGTTTTTCTGCCACAGAAGAGCATTTGTAACATTATGGAATAAAGATACTGAATTTATTAGGTTTTAAGAAGATGGTTTATGCGTTTAGGAGTGTTGTAGTTCTGCAGTTATTCAATTAAATTTTGATGAGTAAAATATAATAGTATAACATAATAGTCTGTTTATGTTCAAACACTTCTTTACTTAGTTAGTTAGTTTTTAATTTGAATTATTTAGTCTTTAATGAAGATGTTTTAGTCCTGACAGTTAAACATGTGTTTTGTTTAAGAAAAGTTGTGTTTTTAAGTTCAATTATTATTTCTTGTCATGCGGTGTTTAAACCTTTTGACTGCCGCTCCCCCCGCCCCCATTATACGTTATGCTGAAATATAAGATCCAGAAAAACAAATAACACAAACACAATTGGCCTTAGGTTTGTTTTATACGAAATTCACTACTTTTACATGTTGGTTCCCTTGTGCAATGTGTATTTTAAATGTGGAGGACAATTAGATAAAACTACTTTATTTTGTATTTAATTATCTTTAAAATTATGTCGCCATGGTCATAATCGCATCAGGTTGACTGACGCAATGACGTACACAGAATGTCAAACTGTAGTGATTTGTTTTCGTTTTCAAACATTGTGCCCACGAGTCGATTGAACTATTAGTTTCAATTTGTAGACAGAATGTTAAAATTATGTTTCTGTGGTATGCAATCATGAAGATCCTTTGGCGTTTTAACATTATTTACGTCTCTTATATGTACTAGTGTAGGTTTCTGCCGTAATTCTTCAACCATCACGATTATTAATTGTTGTCTGACACAAAATAGAATCGTTATTATACTAAATGTTGTAATATATCCTTCAATATACTCCTACTTCCTCAGACATATTACAGGAAATTTGACCATAAGGGATACGTGTAATCCTCTACAAGTATTGTTTCCTGATGTTATATTACTCTGAGTATGCTTTATTACATGCCCGAAAACGAAAACGGAGTTTGATCAGTCGTATTAATGGAGTCACTCGGTTTGTCGGTCGGTCAGTCCGCATGAAACATGTTAAGTTCAGGTTGTTTTAAGAGCGAGTTATTTTCCTTTAAATAAAGCTTTAAAAACGGTGCTAATGCAGGGGGATTAATCGAATTGGTTACACATTTCTTGTGTGGGGGCAATAAATGACAAGCTGGAATAAAAATAATAAATACAAATAGTTTTTTTACGTCATTAAGCATATACAACAAACAGTTTCAAGTAATGTGTTAACAAGTAAACACGATTTTCTCTGTTTAGTGTTGTAAACTTAAATCCTAAAATGTGTTTTGTTCAATCTCAATTAAATTTTATACTTTGTAACGTTTTAGCCACGGGGGTATTTTTTAAGCATGCTTTTATAATGTAATTAATAAAGAGATAATTTCTTGATACTTTTGCATTTATAAAAAGAATTTCTCTCCAGCCAATATGAATGCAGAGTTATTATTCACAGATTAAAAGAGAAGTCCACCAAAACTAAACTGCACATAGATATCAACATGTGGATACTTTAATCTCAAGTCCTCTACTTTCAGATTCCGTGAGGGGTTCATACACGTGTTCTGTTGGTGCCCATGTCGCCGTTGTAAGAGGTCAAGGACACAACTTCGCTTCCGTCGCACGCTCTTCCCACCCGCAGCGAGAGCAATGTCCGATAAATATGGTTCATATAGAAACGGTTACTTGATGCACACAATGACGGAATACGTTGACACGGAATCCGGCAGCACTCGACGCAGCAAACAATGCCAAAGCACTGTCCGCCGAGGATCACCCGGGCGGATGGAGCATGATTTGTAAAGACCTTTGGCAACCATTGGGTGAATCAGCAACACATGTCAAGGCACCGCCCGCCGTGTATCGCCTAGATGGACAGAACACGCGATGCAAAGACAGTGCGGCAATGATGGGTTACAAAGTGTGAGGCAGTAACAATTCGGATTAGAAAAGAAAACTATTATTATGCGGATTGTATTTTTCAAGCTACGGTTTTAAAATCAATTTTGCCTGATTTATATCAATTTCTGTTTGCAAATTAATCATCTGACCAGTTTTGTACATTTCACAATGTTATCAAGATTTCGTGTTTGCTCTAATGGCAATTATATATACAACTGTAAAGTGTAAAGAACGCTTGGTTTTCATCACATTGATGTATTGTATGCGTAAATAATGTGAGATAATGTAAAGTGCTCGATAAAAAGTTATTTAAATCAAAACTAAATCTAGTATTATTTATTGTTCACATTGCACACATATATAATGCAAAATGGCATTAATATATTTGTAAATTTAATGTTAATTTGTTAACAACGCCATATGAACAAATGTCATTTAAATAGCATTTAATGTTATTTATTAAATGTGGAATTACGATACAACGATTTATGTTTACTCGTACGCCCATTTTAATTCCATGAACATTTTGATTCTCACTTTTTGCTTTCAATTTGAAACGAAAATGGAATATGGTCCCGTGTTTCTTCCTTTGTAAATGACTTTAAAATGGTTACATGTTTATATGGAATGACGTTTTCCTTCAAAAAATTTAACCTAATACGAAACAAAGTGTGCCTAGCAAACGGACGTGTAATATAAAGACGGATTTAATACATAATAATGCACATGAGTTTAACAAATAATACTGTTTAATACAAAGTCCGTATATTTAAAGAATAATTAGTAATGCATAGTATGACCAAACAGTTATTTTATCTGTTTATATTGGTATAAATTTCACTTTGCAGACTCATCAATGTGTTTTGAAATATGTTTGCTTATAGGGCAATCAAACCGTATGATACATGTACATTATATCGATTGCTACAACATACTAAACATGTTTTTGTTTTTAATACGTTTTTCTTTTAATTAAAGGGTTTAAATTCTTCGACTTAATATGAAAATACATATATTTCAAATAATTGTATAACAAAATACACATATTGCAACTATATTCATTATTTGTTTAGCAAAACATAAACTTGGCTGCACTCAAATACGGTATTCTGCATCAAATTTCAAACTTTAAGAACAAATTACCTTATTATTAGGGATTCTCAGACAATCCAAGTTGAAAACTCTCAATCGTTTGTTTTTACCAGTTTTGCATATTCTTTTAAGTACAAATGTCGTCTATATGCATTCATGATTGCAAATGAGGTGTAACAATTGGAATACACACATATAAGAACACAAGTGGATTTATCTTCGCACAGAAAACCAGAACGAATAACAATCTTCAGTCTTAAGTTATTCAACAATTATTTTCAAATAATAACGGAAAAAGGAAAATACAAATTTGAGCATAGTTGTTTTTGTGATGTATCCTTGATTGAAAAATGGGGAAATATTTTAGTTTCACTGCAGAATGTTAAGTTCCATGTTCAAGTGCAAGGGTATATAGGTTTGACCCTTCAGTCTTCATTGCATGTAAACCATATTTAAGGCACGTTTTAATAAGTGTAGGAGAAATTGAGCGTTATATTAAATTATACTCATGATGCGTTGTTCATTATACGTCTTCAATAACGTGCTCTTAGACATTTGAACTTTTTTATTTGCAGTATCACAGGTCTTCCTGAACACAATTATCTTCAAGGATCCGTTGATTAAACCAGTCTCTGTTCTATTTCTAACGGCAAAAAAAAACACTAAAAAATTAAAATATGTGACATATTTTTTTAATTTCTGTTCTCTGTTTCATTTAAACAGCGATAATTGTTCCAATTTAAAGCTACGTTTAATTTATTTCGCTTTCGTTCAGAAAGTGCCGTTAATTACAGCAATTACAATCTTTGTTCTACAGTTACTGATATCGATTATTTGTATACTTGTCTATGTTTGGCATTAACCACAGAAACCATCAAAGAATACACGTATGTTTTAACAATCGTTCTTTATTTAAATCGTATTATTCCACATATTTACCTTATGTTTTCATATTAATATATGTCTGTGTGTATTAAGTAGAAATTGACGAATGCCGCATACTTGTATGTTTTCTTGTAAAAGCGCGAACCATTCTATTTTGAACTGCCAGGCTGAAAACACATAAACCCCAGGTTTCAAAGAAATCATCAATGTGTGTCTATAAATCTAACCTATATGGAATGGCCTAAGTGTACTGCCAAGCAGTTTTTAATTTAAGTATGACAAGCACATTTCCTCTAAGAGATAAAATCCATAGCTATTCGTATTGTTCCCTTGTGCTGTAATAAATGAAAGACTGTGGATTTAGTGCCGATGTCAAATTAGATTAGGGAGTGTACACGATTACGAATCAACCAGTTGTTTTAGATATCGTTAAGTAATATCTTATGGACATGTGCAGAATAACCGCTATTGTGAGTATACACTTTTAAATTAATAAATTGTTGAGTTATTATAGTTTTTATGGATTTGATGGTGTAAATGAAAGTTTTAGATTAATTGTTTATGCTGTCTATTATAGTAGCTTTTGATCAATATACAATCCACACATTAAGTTTTAATATGGCTTCCAAATTGCATCATGGTAAATATATATTTGCGTCAATATGACGCGCTTTTTCAACCAAATTTTAAAACTGCAAACATATTTAATTAAAAAAGCAAATAGTGCCGGTAGTCACACTCACCGAGAGAGTTGTGGACTTAGTGTGCAAATTTTAAACGTGTGGCACTAGACACCGCCTTGGTTCAGTCGTGCAGATCTCGGTTCCTTGCCATTGATGCAATTGATTTTTTTGTACCAGACTAAGCAAACGTAATTGGTATCATCATATTGAGCATCGCTCAGAGGAAACTAGTGAAAATAAAGACCGTATGAATCCATAAAGGTGCAAGGAAGAGCTACCGTGTTGAATAAGCCGTTGAAGTCGTCGTTCTAAATAAATTAATTCAATAATATAAACACTTATCTTTGAATGTGTTTATTAGCTGAACACGAAAACTGTAAAGTTAACGTGTCCTTTAAAACCTGTGTCACTTGTATGGCACACTGGAATTATCAAGACTGCGTTAAAAGGGAATACACAAAATAGATCTTCAAGTAACTGGACATTAGCAGAAAGCTCTGAAAGTAGACAGGTCCTTTAATAATGATGTTCTAAAACAAATTGAAAATCAAGATAACTCTTCAAATGTTAACCAGGAGTCTTTAAGATTATGTAATACTCCCTTAGCCCACATGGTTTCTGCATTCTATTTAGAGTATGTTATGATTGGAAATTTTTCTTATGCCCTGTTTTGGACCATATTATATGTTTTCCGAACTAATTCAATGAGCGACGTCATTTTGTTGTAAACAAAATTATTACATATGTCATTCTTTTTGTTGATTTTCACGCAATATTTTAGTAAAACAATCGCATCGAAAGTCTCAAAAATACAAAGTATCCAAAGTGATTAAAGCAATATAGCAATGATACAGCGTTTATTTATAAATCATTTGCTAAGGAAAGGGATGTTTGAGACTACTGACAAATATAGACAGATATAAAGACAGATTGAATTTTTATCCAGCCTAATACGGAAAATGTGGTGCGTGAGTTCAACATGTTTACATACTTGATCTGACAAACCATAGCGCATTTTTACATAGAATGCATAAGCATAATATCTTGCTGAGAGGAATCTTTATTAAGATAGTTTGCTTTAAGGTAATTAATAATTATATCAAAATAATTATTGTAAATTAGTATTTATATAACTACATTTAAAACAAATAGTTATAGGTTCATTACAGCAATATATTAGTTTAGTATTATATTTTAAAACCTGCATATATTCGTGCATAATAACAATATATTGTGTACAAGCATACCGCCATTTGTAACACGTTATTTATCATTCAGCACAAACTTAACACACTTTAATATGATACACGGAATATATGTTATTTCATACAACAAATATTTAGTTTGCTTCATAAATCAAAATTTACATTCAAAATGTATCTTAATGAATACATTACTTTTGTGTAAATTGCGATGTTGGCGTTTGTGATATAGTACTGAAAAACGAGAGAATAGCTAGAAATTGTTATAAATCTAATATAAAAAGTAATATAATTATATAGAATTGAAGAACTTACAGTATTATTCATATAAAGAAAATCTTGAACACTCTGAGTGCGACATCATCTCACAACAGAAGCAGCATGACTGATATCATCACACAATTGTTTAAATGATTTATTTATTACATGTACATTATTGAATCCCTGTTTCCATTGTTTGTGTCTATGCAAATAAATGGTAATATCGTACCAAAGAAGTTCGTTACGTGTTAAGATAAGTGCGTGACAATGGATCCAGTAAAAAAAAAGAAATAAATGTTTATTTCCTCTTACAGAACAAATTAGGTGTTGTCACTGGTTATCTTTGTTGTTTTTGCGGTCGTAGTCCATAAAACAAAAATAATCAGTTTAAAAAAACTTTTCCAATTTTTCCTACCAACGTGATGCAATTTATAAGATTTATGACAACGGGGGTTTCTACGACACTCAGGTGTATTAATTATTTTCAGCTTTTTAATTAGAAATGAAAACCATTAACATTTGATGCAATACATCATTAAATACAAAGGTTTCACCAGATGCTTACTAATTTTATTGATTCACTGGTATCTAAATCTGAAATCTACAAAATTAAAATGTATAAACATCACAAAAAAGCGTTATTAATTCGACCTTGAAATGCAAGCCAGCATATGGTACGTTAAATTCATTGTGCAGACAGAGTTAAAAAAATAAATAATAACTGTGGTTTCAAATTAAAATGCATTTAACGTTTAAAATAGACAATACAAATGCAATTAAATATACAACATATTTCAACAATTATTTAAATTTAAATGCAAACCATAGGGCATGTTCAATATGTATTATTTTATGCGTGTATTACATAAAAACAGAATACATTTGTATTAATAAGGCTTTATAACTCGGAAAACAACAATCAAGAGTTATAATTTGTTATTTGAATAGTTGTGTGTGTAGTAAAAAGAAATAATTTAAAAATTAAAGTATGCCATTCAAAACATTTTTTTTTTTTAATATTTTAAAATAGTTGTTTCCTTATTTTATTTCATGTTTTGGTCAGTTAAAGCACACAAGCATCAAACGTCTGGGTAAATTAAGTTCAGTTAATTTCGTTTATTTTTATAGAGAGGGTTTTTATCTTTATTTATATAAGAAAGACCATATTAAGTTGTTGTTGATTTTTGTCAATTTCTGAAAAACACATTGTTATGGCAATTGAGCAAAAATATATACGAGGTCGGGCGTCTTTGGTGTTGAGCTGTCTTCATTCTTCATAACACAGCGTGAAATTAAGACAGGACTTCAGTAAGGCCATTTATTGCCCTGAACATTTATAAATTGACGTATTGTTTAATACCACCACGATAATTAAGAAGAAGAATGTGTGTATGACTAATTAAATAGTTTGTATGTCATGATTTGCCGTAAATGAGTGGAAAGTATCAGTGAATGATCATTTGACACTTGCATTTTGCCAAGTTTTGGGACTACATTTTTTCTACTGAGGGACAGTTGTCCCTCTCCTTCATTATTTATAAGATGAGATACAAATAATTGGGTTGAAATGTTTGGAAATTCGTTTTATATGTTTTAATTGTCAACGCAGATTTTGACCTTAACATGGATAAAATAACAATTGAAAAAACATGAATATGGACAGCGAAACATAACAAATGATAAGGAAACGGTTCATGAACCAAGAAAGGTATATTGCATCCCACTCAAAGGCGATTTCGCAAAGAAAATTCTGATATGTCTGTGATCTATGATTTAGAATTTTTACAAGAAAAACAAATAATTAAGACTTATTGAATGCAAATATAAATGTTGGGAAAAGTGAACAAGCAAAATGAAGCGGAATCCCTCACTGATCGACACATTTAGCAGATGTACGAAAAACATTCTCTAAGGGATACCAGTACGAAACTCTCATCGTTTCCATTTGGTACAACCANTATAATTTCTTTATTTCTACAGCGATTCACTTCAAGTTGATACTGAACTTCTCTCATGACAATACCGTCAATCTCAACTATGCATGGCCCCATAACCAACCCTGGGGCGCCCTGCCCACAAAGGTCACACCCACCCAAAATTGCCTTTTACTAAAACTTCTTCATTTCTACACCAATTCTCTTCTAATTGATACTGAACTTCTCTTATGACAATACGGTCAATCTCGACTATGCATGGCCCCATTACCAAACCTGGGGCACATCTAGGTCAAATATTCGGCGTGGGGATACGCGTCGGCCTCTGTCGCGCCATTTCTAGTTTTAAGTGTTTTAATCCACAATATCGGGATATATACACTGCTGATGAAAATTTTAAACTACATATAAATATTGTAAGACGTTGGCGTTGTGAGATGTTGTAAGTGGTTCCCTTTGTTTGTCATTATGATACAAAACATATTCAATTGACGTCTATTTTAGTATACATACATGTATACTTCAAAAGATCAGTTAATGCGTATTTTACATGATTATTGTAACGATATTTACAATATGGTAAATTTATTGTAAGATATTTAATAGCCTCCTTCGCCGTGAACATGGTTCTTGGAAGAAGATTGATATTGACATTTCTCTAAGATTGTCTTTTTATTAAATCCTCGAAAACAGGAAAATGCAAGCAAACATTCAGTGTAACAGCAGTCATGGAATTTAAATAGGATTGGCAGATTAACTGTTAACCGCTTAGAAATGTATGGGCATAAACATAATTATTTCTAACCAACACAAAGGGCATGACAGGAGCTCCAGCATATTACAAAAAGCAAAGTATGTATAAATCATGAGATTTTTTTGTGATGAACTAATCAAAACTTACAAATCATCAATTTTTAAAAGTGTGTTAAGTGTTTACGCGAATGAACCCATAAAGAAACATACAAGCGATGATTCATTATTACTTATTTATTTTCAATGTATGATACTTTTTAATTTATTTGTTTGTATAACGTCGTGCATAATAGTAATTATCATGAAGTGTCTAGGGCAGAGTTTGCTTAATCTTTTTACGGCCAGTTAAGCTTACATCCATTACCTTTGAGATAAGCTTATTTATGAACATTTAGTTGTAAAGTACATGTAAGTTGAAAACAAGCATACAGGTTATGCTTATGTTTTAGAAGCATATTTTGTGTTATATTTTTTTTTAATCTAGCAAGTTGTAAGCCTCTTGTTTGCAGCAACCTGGTACAGTGCTACATTTCAGACTTTCTTTGAAATTCGCTTTATGGCAACAACAACAAGTCATGTATTGTAACAGCATCCCTGCAATGCAATGCCGTCAAGCGCCAATCTGCGACATTACGGTTGCAATTCAGAACAGTAAATCTTTCTGTGTCATATGGATTTTTGGTAAGCCGACCACATTCTACTGACAGAAAATGCTGATTTCTGGCAACGTTTGGCCGTTTAAGACGGTTTTGTGGAGATTCGTCTTAAGCAATACTTGACGGACCAAAGGTCGTCGGATGAACAATCACTGCAAACTCCAGCTTTGTATACTTATCTTAGGGCAAAATTGATTGGATTACAGTATAGCATATATGTTCATAAATCCGGAGAGCAGGAAGTCAAAACGAAATACGTAAATCAGCCTCGTTGAAAAAAGCCACGGTTGTATTACAGTTAACTTAAATTGTTTAAATCTTAAATACATTCGTTTGAGGATGTGTTTTGGTTGAAATGTATCATGTTTTACTTATTGATATTTATGTATTTAATGTTCTACGGAGAAAATAAAAAAGTGCACTGGAAACAAGTAAAAAAAAAGAGAAGATATTTATGTGATTGATACAATTTTTTACCATATATATGATTCTGCAGCTCATTACTCGTTATTTTAAGAAACAAAAAGGATTCTTTCCGAGAAATCAGAGCTGATATATCAAACCATCTTAAAACCGACGTTTTTAATTTTCTTAATTACGTCTTGAAATATCACAATCCTTCGCAAATGTTGGAATGGACGTAGTGATAAAAAGACTTTTGTCAAAGAAGTGTGTTACGTTTACAAGATTTTTGGTCGAAAGGGGTAGTTTGGCCTACTTATCTATAGTTCAGTATATAAATATTTTTTTCCAAACATGAGATCTTAACAGCATGCACTTTCCTAGCAGTCTTGCAAGTAAGTAATTCGAAATCATTGAATTTAAACCGATATATTCATTACGCCATTCTTCTGAAACGCCGGTACAAGAAAACGGGCTTAAGTTTTCTAAATTAAATATTATCTGAGAAAATGTCTGTCATGTATCTGAATGAATACATTATTTTTGTGTAAACTGCGATGTTGGCGTTTGTGATATAGTACTGAACAACGAGAAAATAGATAGAAATTGTAATAAGTGTAATAAAAAAAGTAATATAATTATATAGAATTGAAGAACTTACAGTATTATTTATATAAAGAAAATCTTGAACACTCTGAGTGCGACATCCTCTCACAACAGAAGCAGCATGACTGATATTATCACACAATTGTTTAAATTATTTAGTTACTACATGTACACTATTGAATCCCTGTTTCCATTGTTTGTGTCTATGCAAATAAATGGTAATATCGTACCAAAGAAGTTCGTTACGTGTTAAGATAAGTGCGTGAACATGGATCAAGTAAAAAAAAAAGAAATAAATGTTTATGTCCTCTTACAGAACAAATTAGGTGTGGTCACTGGTTAACTTTGTTGTTTTTGTGTTCGTAGTCCATAAAACAAAAATAATAAGTTTAAAAAAAACTGTTTCAATATTTCCTACCAACATGATGCAATTTATAAGATTTATGACAACGGGGGTTTCTACGACACTCAGGTGTATTTATTATTTTCAGCTGTTTAATTAGAAATGAAAACCATTACCATTTGATGCAAAACATCATTAAATACAAAGGTTTTACCAGATGCTTACTAATTTTATTGATTCACTGGCATCTAAATCTGAAATCTACAAAATTAAAATGTATAAACATCACAAAAAAGCGTTATTAATTCGACCTTGAAATGGAAGCCAGCATATGGTAAGTTAAATTCATTATGCAAAACAGAGTTAAAAAATAAATAATAACTGTAGTTTCAAATTAAAATGCATTTAACGTTAAAAATAGACAATACAAATGCAATTAAATATACAACATATTTCAACAATTATTTTAATTTAAATGCAAACCATAGGTAATGTTCAATATGTATTATTTTATGCGTGTATTACATAAAAACAGAATACATTATTTTGTATTAATAAGGCTTTATAACTCGGAAAACAACAATCAAGAGTTATAATGAGTTATTTGAATAGTTGTGTGTGTAGTAAAAAAAAAATAATTTAAAAATTCAAGTATGCCATTCAAAACATTTTTCTTTTTTTTTTTAATATTTTAAAATAGTTGTTTCCTTTTTTTATTTCATGGTCAGTTAAAGCACACAAGCATCAAACGTCTGGGTAAATAGTTCAGTTAATTTCGTTTATATTAATAGAGAGGGTTTTTATCTTTATTTATTTAAGAAAGACCATATTTAGTTGTTGTTGATTTTTGTCAATTTCTGAAAAACACATTGTTATGGCAATCGAGCAAAAATATATACGAGGTCGGGCGTCTTTGGTGTTGAGCTGTCTTCATTCTTCATAACACAGCGTGAAATAAAGACAGGACTTCAGTAAGGCCATTTATTGCCCTGAACATTTATAAATTTACGTATTGTTTAATACTACCACGATAATTAAGAAGAATTATGTGTGTATGACTAATTAAATAGTTTGGTTGTCATGATTTGCCGTAAATGAGTGGAATGTATCAATGAATGATCATTTGACACTTGCATTTTGCCAAGTTTGGGACTACATGTTTTCTACAGATGGACAGTTGTCCCTCTTGTTCATTATTTATAAGATGAGACACAAATAATTGGGTTGAAATTTATGGAAATTCGTTTTATTTGTTTTAATTTTCAACGCAGATTTTGACCTTAACATGGATAAAATAACAATTGAAAAAAAACATGAATATGGACAGCAAAACATAACAAATGATAAGGAACCGGTTCATGAACCAAGAAAAGTACATTGCATCCCACTCAAAGGCACTTTCGCATAGAAAATTCTGATATGTCTTTGATCTTTGATTTAGAATTTTCACAAGAAAAACAAATAACAAAGACTTATTGAAAGCAAATCAAAATGTTGGAAAAAGTGAACAAGCAAAATGAAGCGGAATCCCTCTCTAATCGACACATTAAGCAGATGTACGAGAAAAATTCTCTAAGGGATACCAGTGCGAAACTCTAATCGTTTCCATTTGGTACAACCATATTCTTTGGCATGACCTGTGGATGCGTGCAGCTTGTATGGACCCTGAAGTGAGATACTCGAACGAAAAACGGAAAGGCAGAAAAACACTGTTGGAAATTCACGGAATTTGAGGTATACATGTGTGACTTTATTATTGAAGAAATATGTCACTTCATTTTGGTTTGATATATTTCATGTGCATTTGTCAATGTTTTTTCAATATAAAGCGTGTAATATATGTTTTGTTATTCGATAATCGGGACACATTTTCAGTGAATTAAACTGTGTGTCTTTGCCCTCACTGTTTTAATCGTTCTACATTTGAATGCATTGATAAATGTGCTAATGCATAATGCGGTCATTTGAACAAGTAAACAATAATAATAACTAGTATATAAGTATTAAACTACATTTATAAAGACATGCAAAACACATAATAATTATAAATACACTCCATATCGTCAGTGATTAATCTGCCAGATTCCAAATTTGCAGAAGGCTAGAATTCAGCTAAATTGAGAAATGACCCTAGTGGCTACATGTACCACTGTCTTTAATGATCCCCATTCATTATAATGAAGGCGATGGCTGTAATTATAAATCCTTGCCTTGCGCCTTACAATTACATTACGAATGCAGATTAAATGTATAATTTACTATTATAAAAACTGAATGCATAGAACACTAGTCGACATAACATACCATGTAAATTAATGTTAATAATAATTTAATTATAACAGAAAAATTAAATAACAATCATTTTAGCGCCAGGAATCGGCTGGTACAGAAACTAAACGATGAAAAAGATTGTTCAATCATTGGTCACAAGAATTTGGACAGTTTGAACAACTGTTCCAAGCTGCATTTAAATCAAGCAATGGCAATTTCGGAAATTATCATGGCATATAAATTAACTGTCATACAATTCCTGTATGCGATCCAACATTACTTGATTGATCATTATTTGCAGTTTGTTTGTTTTTTTTGTGATAAAAATGTCCTTGCACTTTTGTTATCACCAATTTGTTAGCAAAACTAAGCACATTTACGGACAGTCTTCCATTACAAGTATGTCCTTTATCTCAAAATCATTTACGAGAATATAAACAGTCTTACTACAAAACATAATAAACCTATTGATATCGTTTTCAAAATGCACAAGTTTATATTCTGAAGCATACAATAATATTACACATTAGTTACCTTTGGTATTGTGAGAAAGTTTGGGACGAACAATTTTACTATGCACTTCTGAGTCTCATGGAATGAAAATGTGCTTTACCGCAAACACTGATGTACACTATATATATTTAAGATAAATATTAAGAACTTTTTACAAACTGTGTAAATGTGTTAACAGGTTAAACAACATTTGAATAATTTAATACACTTGTGGAACGTAAGAATGAAATAAAATAGGTTCATCGGTAAAACATAAAAGATATTTTTTTTATAAAGACATATATATATCAGAAAATCTCAATTTTCAAGATGCATTGGTTAAATATCAAGCAAACATAATGTATCTTTACAATATGAATTGTATCACATACAGCATGGCGTGCGATTTTCGGGTAAAAGTAACTATTTGTGTAGCCAGAGATACAAAAGATAAGAAAAACAGAAATTGGTTTTTGGTGCGAACTGTCAAAATATTTCTTATCTTACTGACGCTGCTAATTATTGTATGACAGTTATATTTTTTGGTACGCTTGAGCATGTTTATTTTGTCTGAGTTCTTTTATCAGCAAAGAAAAAAATATATGTTCGCTATGACATTTGTACACAAAACTGTGATTACATCTTGTACGTATCACAAACTGTGATTTCATCTTGCACGTATCACAAACTGTGATTACATCTTGCACGTATCACATATGTCCAGCGAAATTAAATCTTTGAGAACTAATAAACTATTTATTTTTATCCTAAACTCATTTGGGCTCCACATCAATCTCAAGTTTACAACTGATGCCATCTTTAACCTTGGTTAATTATTATTATTTGCAGTTAATATCGTCATTGTCTTTAAACGTGACACAATCACCAGATACAATTTTTTAAATAGCAGAAATCAGTCAAATTAAAAAAAGTTGGGACGATGTTGTAAGAAATAATAAGACACATGATGCTCGTTTTGTGTCATGGATTCATCTGAACTGAAATACGTGAAAGGATTCAATTGAAATTTATTAAAATCGAAAATTTATTGAAGATATATTATATTAAGTAAAACGTCAGTTCCTTGTATTTATTTATCGTATTAATGGTAAATAAATGAATTATTTGAAAACATGAAATACCAAATATGGTAGCGCAAATCGTATCTGAGATGCATCTAACATTTAATTAGACGCGCACATTTATTTATTCAGACTAACAAGCTCAACAGAATTCACAGAATACAGAAATTATTACAGACTAGAAACACTATTACTTCAGACCATTGTGTTAACAACCGCTAGTCTTTTATTGAAGACTAGTAACATTGTGCATACACAATACATACAACACAACATTAAACATACAATATGAGATAAGTTTGACGATTTGAAACCGTAAATGGAAAGCAATGTGGGGTTGAATTAATTGAAAAAGGGCGCCGAACCTCACACACTCTAAAATTAATCAAAACCGCACACGTGTAAATAAACAATTATAATTGAACACAGTAAACAATGGCAATTCCCATGGAGGACATCTTGAACAATATTATAATTGTCTTATAGTTCGTACTGATAGTATGTAATCGTCATAAATGTACACTTCCTTGTTCAATTAAAGGTCAAAATAACTGTGTCCCTAAACATAGCTTTAGAGGCATACGCTTGTTTAACACGCAAGACTACTTCTGCCAGGAAATCAATGCACTCCTATCTGGTGCAAACGCTAGAAATGACAACTGGTTTTTTGTCAATATCAGACGCATACATGGGCAAACAGGTAAGCACAGGGCATGCCTGCTTTGTCTTTGATTTATGTAATTGGTTGGATGCTACCGATGGTACAATGATGAAGCATTCCCTTAACAAACGGATGTTTGGGTCTACGAACATAAAGTTGTCGATCATTTAAGTGTTCACAATTAAGTCAATTTTATAGTAACAAATCTGAAATATTTCGGAGCGCGCTGCATGGTCAATACTTTGCACTAACATATCGAACGAAACTATGTCCACTTTATCATCGCAATAATACGATGCTTTTTCACAACAGTTGTCGTATTTGTAAGATTTAAATCATATAAATATGTTTATGTACGGTATGGTTCTCAAAAAAGCCTGGCTTGATCAAAAGGTAACTTTTTTTTTGGCTGGTGAACTATACTTAACTAGTTAAGAATATGATTTATGTAATTAATTTATTGAGGGTATGAATTATATACAAACGGGCGCTTTTGTCTGAGCATGACAAGTGCGCGTTTATTTTGTTTAATCGTAATGGTTGTCGCAGTATTATATAAAATTTAATTAGAATCGGTATATTGTGCGATCACCGTTAATTAAGAGTTTTAGACAATATGATATAAATGCATTACGCATTTTATATATGTATTTTTTTTCTCCTTATAAAACCAGATTTGTTTGGTATCAGAAGGAGAGAAATCTTATGGCATAACACATAACTTCATTTAATGTAAGCGATCAATGGCCAAACAGTCGGAAACAAGACAAAAGCACTCAGCACGAGACGAGACAGAAATTCAAAGTATTATCTACGTGACGAGGTTAATACGTCTGTGGCACAGTGATAAGCGACCCTCGGATATAATTCCCTTCCGCGAATGTTTGGGAGAATACTAAAGCAAATGTCATCGGCGTGTTTAAAACGTGCTTTTATTAATTTAAACAAACCATGTGCTGTTCTTCTCTGATTGTATTTGTATGACAAGGGTTTTATGTGAGTCGAACATAACATCCAATAATTATATACCAATTAAATCGAAGCTGAGATCACATGATGTTTAAAAGTGTGTAAAAATATAATAGTCACATAATGCTGTTTATTTAACACGCGCTTGTAATTATACGTTTTTTTTACTTATTTAAGTTGTGAATGTTGAGTTGGTGCCATCTTTTATGTTCTTGGAGTGTTCTAATGCGATGATACCAGTTTAGATCAGTTTTATGTAAAGTTTTGTTTTGGAGGATTTTTTCAGTATCGTATAGTCAACTGGTATATGTTGATCTGAACAAAAGACACGTCAATTAAAATTAGGCTTTGTATCTTTAAAAACGCTTCTCAAGTTAGATTATTTCCTTAATTTATCTTTCAAATCTTTGAATAGTACTAGCAATAGTAGACATAACTTGTTTTATCCAAGTTGTTATATCATCGGTGAGGTCTATGTTTTTGTTGTTTTGTTGGTGGTGGAAGTTGTGGTGATGGTTGTGGAAGTTTTGTTTCTAACAAGTTGTGATATCCCATAGCAAACATACAACACTTAAAGAACCGCATGCATTACTTTAATGTCAAGGACATGCTTTTATATCAAATGTCAAAATACAAATTTAAAAAATAAAACCTCTACATCTATGCCAATGTGGTAAAGGGGGGTTTAAAATAACCATCGACAATTCTGCTTTTTGTTGTCTTCTTTGCTCGATCATATATGAACATGACATTTTGTCGGCGGTAATTAACACTTTTCCTGAAACAAATTCCTTAACGTTGCATTCTACACAAAAAATGTTCACATTCGCTAAATCTTCTGTTGTTAATGTATTCCATATATTCAATAAAACAAAAATAAGTTCATGTTAAATTACATTAGTTAACATTTTAAAATGCTTTTATATTAAATTACAAAACGGGCATCTAGTGCATTTGTAAATTTGCTGTTACGTTGAAAATGACGGCTTAAAGTTATGAAAATGTAGAAAAATATATAACGAGTTGTAATTCACTGAACAATTTAACAGTCATACTAAAATACCACCAGACCTCATACAAAGGATTGTCGGTGCAGCAGTTTGAATACATTTAAACTATTGCAGAACAATCGACTTTCTGTGTCATAGTGGAATATGTGGTAGAAGTGCGGTTGAACACTATTTGCATATTTTATATATATATATATATATAACAGTCTTGCACAGAGAGTCTAGCCTGGTGACGTGTCCAAACCAAGCCAGCGTTCGTCGTTTGACGGTCGCCGGTAGGGGGTGTTGTGGACCAGTTGTTTACAAATGTTGTTTCTACAGGACAGAACTTTCTTTGTGACTAAAATGTACTTATTTCGCTTGACGTTCTGTAAAAGCAGATATTTCGTTATCCAGGAATATGTTGTTCTCAATAAAGTGTCACCGATCATTTTTCAGCAAAAGAATACACATCCTGTGAGTATGGGACATTAGTATCCTTTTAGACACCCAATGGTTTTCTCACTCAAGCTGCCAATTATAAATGAACATGCAGAAAATGGTTTGACGGAGTACTTTTGTCGCAAATTTACTTGTTTCAATGCATATTAATACCATCATCTAGAACTGAATAACTCTCGAACATTGGGAGCTACCAAGTGATACTTTATCAATACATTCGTCTCGTTCTTGTATTATCAGTGATAGTTACAAAATCTGCAGTTTAAACTTCACATTAAATCGTTCACTGAATCCATACAATGTGCACATTAAATACGAATCGTGCGTCTCGACGGAAACGTTTGCACCCGGAATATTTTTTTGACAAAGTGCAACATGATTCATGTAAAGATGGCGTATATGTCCGCTTCTTATAAAAAGTTGACATAATTATAAACGCGATTTAATTAATAGAAATCGTTATTATACATACACTCGAACAAGTTGCAAAAAACTTGACGAGATTCAAAGAAGAAATCGCAGAGAAAAATGTCAATTATGGAAATACTCGTTCATATGAATTATTATTTATTAACTAGATATCCGAATTGTTATAAATGATGATAATAAATCAGTTTACTACATATGTGCAAACACTTGTACTAAAGGTTAACTGCATATGAACAAAATAACGTATACCACAACTAATTGTTTATATTGACAAAGTCCGTTGTTGTTGTTCTCCTTTTAGAAATAAATGCATTGAATTTGATTATAACACTAAGTACATTCGTTCTCATCAGAAAAAGCAACACTAATATCTTAACTTATGTTATTATCGACTATAATGACGCCCATGTAACAATTCATGTACTGTATTTTGTACTTATTCACTCAACAACCTTATGCGGAAAGCCAAACCGACCGACCGAAAAACAGACCGATCAACAGAGTGACTCCTATATACACTCTCCCTGCGGGGGTTTAAATATGGTTCTTGAATGTCTGGTACCAACACGTTTCCGCTGAAGTTTTTATATTAGGTACATGCACACCCAATGTATGTGGTGCGTGAGTTCATTGGTCACACACAATTATTTTCATAATACCACTAGTCCTTCGGGAGAAACCTTTTGTCAGCACTTTGCCGGCTTCAATGATTCTAAATACCATATCAACATATTATCCTTTATAAATAAACATGTTTTACCAAGTGAAATATCGTCGCGTTCTTGCATAAACATAGACATGTTCCTAATTGTCATCAGAACTATTAAATTGTTTTAGATATTAAGGCGCACAATCCACCCCGTGTTCTTTTAAACACGTGTCATTAGTCTATGTGACATTGTTCCAACCAGGAATGTCCAGACGAAAACATTGTTCTACGAAAAGGAGAAATTTAAAATGATTTTATTTCAGGCTTTAACCAGTTAACGGGTTTTTTAACTATGTAGCTCAGAGGCTGTTATTAACTTGACCTAAGTGCTATGCGTTTTTTACAACGTTTTCTAACTTTGGGATGCCCAAGTTTCTAAAAGATCGCTCTCATTTATTTTACAATAACCTCACTCATGGACACCGTGAAACCCGTATGTTTCGGAATTGTATTAGCGCACGATAAGTAAATTGAAAAGTAGCAGACGGTGTAATATCGACTCTTACTTATACCTGTAAGATTGATTTGCATAATAATTCCAAATTTTGCTTATATGTAATTGTAATGTCATATTTTGTAAACATGTGTTTTACACTCTTACAAACACATTTGATGTGTTACTGTATATATTTGAATAATAATCTCAATATATATTTTATGTTAGATTTTCAATTCCAAAATGATGAGGGTTTACGTTTTACTATATCAACTGCAGCATATCTCTGTATTTTGATCACTTCAACGACATCATGCCATCATTTACAGCGTCTTAGGCGGTCGTAATTTAATACAGTATTTTAATTGCGTGATCTATACGAAGATCAAGAAAAAATCACGAATACTTTAGTGATGACCGTACAAATGCACATTCGTCACATTTCCGCTAAGTTACGCGTCTAATTTCCTATCGAAAATCAAACACATTCAAAACGTATTGTGTGCATTTAAGGTGAAATGGATTTGTGTAGTAATGATATCATATCAAATAATGAGTATTTGTTAAGGGCGTATAAATACTTCAGCTTCAATTACTTTTTCAACGTCCGAATAATTTGTTAAATGCATGCGGGAACATTAACTTCACTTTCTGCAAAACAAAGCATACTATAAACCCATCGCTTGTGCAGTTTAGATGGAAGAGTATTTTATTTAAATACATTGAGGCATATTGAACTATTTACCGATGTTTATAGCTTAGTCGACTTGTTTCTTTTCAATATATTATGCACATCTCAAGCTTTTGTGCTATGGCTTTGGATATAATCAACGACTCTTTNAAAAAAAAAAAAGTGTTATCGAAATTGAAATGGAAAAAAGGCATGCAATAAAACGAAACAGGAACAAGAAAAACACACTTCTCATGAAATATTACAAAGAATAGTCACTGGAAATGCTGGCAATGAAATACGGCTTTGGTATCAATAAGTATCTATTTTTTTCAAAAATCAGTCGCGTGATATACTCAAACTGTAATACCAACCTAAAAAGCAATAGGTGCAAAGATAAATGTTAACTATGCTTTAAACGAGACCAACAGATGACAATAAATTATTTTTTTCTTTTAATTGATTGTAAAAAAATACCTATAACTGTTTCTCCGAAGCAAAAACTAAATTATACAAAGTTAAACTTAAAATTAATCTGCATGAGGCGTCCATTTACAACTTTAGAATCAGAGTGTCAGGTAAATCACCATGTGCTATTTGAGTCGTGTTCTGAGAAAACTGGGCAAAATTCATGTGCGTAAAGTGTCATCCCAGATAAGCCTGTGCAGCCCGCACAGGCTAATCCGGGACGACACTTTCCGGCTAAACTGGATTTTCGCTAAGAAAAGACATCATTTAAACGAAAAATTCCATAAAAGCGGAAATTGTCGTCCCTGATTAGCCTGTGCGGACTGCACATACGCACAAGCAGTATGCCCAGTTTTCTCAGAACGCGACACATTTGTCATAACAAAATGTCGTTCGCTTTATTTTACTGACAAACCTTTCGCCCGAGACTGTCCCATGTGCATACACAAATACAGATAATCAGTACGCGTTGTAGTGTGCATGTACGAACATTTTGCACAATTCAGTTTGCTGTATTGCGTTTATGGTGATTCTAACTTTACCATTCATACCATGGCACTCGTTATGCCATCCAATGTCAGCTAATCATATCATAGCTGTTTTAAAGCATTCATTAGTACAGCTAAGGCATTTTGAGGGATATGTGTTACACTTATTTCCATTTACACCACATTATAAGGGCTAAATTGAAGCCAATTATCTAGAAGCAAGTGCATGCGACAAATTGCCATTTCCTACATACGTTATTATGCAAGTCTTAGGTCTATCGGTGCGCATGACTTTGTTTCGTGTGCATGTATGTGATATGACTAGATGGTGTACTAGCTTGTTCAAACGGGAAAACAGAATGGACAAAAGCACACTATTGACCAACATTATTTGTAATGTTAAGTTGTTTATTTTCCGTAAGACTACACACCATCACTAGTATAAATTACATAACTTATATATAATATTTCAGTTTGTTTATTTGACGTCGTATCAAATACAATCATATATAGTTATATAACATTCGAGCGCACACGTTTAGTTCGAAATGCTTAGAACGTCTGCCCTTGTTAATCAAGTTATATGTATATCTTTAACATTGCTTTATGCCATTAAACTGTCATAATTCATTATATGACACAAAGGCAAGGTATATTATCTTGTTGAGAACATGCTGAGAGACTTAATGACAACATTTATGATTTCGATGCAGCATTTACGTTCAATAGTGTGTTACTTCAGAAGTGATACAGAGAAATACCGAATTTTTCCACGTTTAGTACATTGACAAATGTAATATGTTCTACATGATTGGTCGTCAAAAAGCGTGTTTCTTCAATTATCTGTTCAAAATTAAGTTGTATTTAAATGTCTTGGCGTTTGAACATGTAATTCCTTTGGAAGTTTGTTTTGCAAATATAAATGATCTGCATTTCTATTTGCAAAAGCATCCAAGGTGCAGTAAAAGGGCACTTTATATACTTTGAATAATGGTAACAAATAATATGATATGTAGTCAATATCCTAAACCATTTAAAGATTAATAAATCTGTGTAATCTTACGATATTAATAAAAGTATCATAATTTTGATAAAACATATTTTAATTCTATTTTAAAATGAACTTTTCCTATTTGATTTCAAATTGTAATAAAACTTTCTACCGCTCGTCAGGCCAGTTATTTTTTCGGAAATATTCTCATTCATTCGTACACATCTTTACAAGAACATTGAAGACTTGCGCTTTTTTTTGATAGGTATGATTGTATCAAATCAAGTAGCAACATTTAAATGGTGTGTTAGATGTCAGAAACCATTGACGCAACTCTATCGCCTCATTTCAACTTGTTTTGATATCAAGAATGTCAAGGTCATCTTGTGCTAATCTAATCAAGAAATTTCGCAAGCTGAGCATAGATTTACGATTCTCGTTATGATCCTCAGAAAATCTGGTTATCAATTGACTTCTTCAACACGGAAATGCAAAACAGAAACAAAATTCATGAAACAAGCGTAGATATTATATATCATAATTTCTGTTCTGATAAAAACAACATCTTCGGATTTATCTAATTTGATATCACCTTCCGGCTTTGTAAATCTAATTTCGCCACACGAATATGAGTGCTTTTCCTATTTAAATAAGGTCATTTAGATTTTTTTAATCAAGACAATTCAAAAGTTGAGATAATTCGATAAACATCTGAACGCAAATATTCAAGTACGATATTTTATTTTTTTTAAACCGCGTCCTATCTGTGCTATTTTGTTTTGTAAACTTGCGCATCACAAATTTTATACGAAATGTGCGTGTGTTTATTCATAGGGCCTAATATATCGATATGCCGACGTTGAATAACAGCAAATCAGTGTTTTAATAGCAAATAATGAATATCTTGACAATGTGAACATTTTCATTATACAATTTGAAATTGAATAATTATTGTAGGCGGAGTATGTTGTTCTTGATTGACCTGTCATTATCAAAACTACAATTCTTTTATTTCCCTGTTTAAGCTGATGATCTATGAAATACAGAGCAATGTTTAAAATAAACGAAATCAAAAAGGATGAATACCAATCCTTGACTCGTTGGGAAATGTGTGCTTTATCATAACGGTATTTGCCTTACAAATGCAAGTACAAATTCACGAATACGTTCAAAATGCACTCGCAATTGTCTCTAAATACAATGACAATTAGGACATATTTACAGTTTAATGTCTATTTGTAAATACCTTCCATAACCTCAAAAAGGTCTTGCACAACCGTTAATAATGGTTGTTATCAACGGGAAAAAAATAACGCTGGGCAAAACGTATTACCCTGCAAAAGCTCTCCACGTGGTGACAGTGATATATACGAAATATTTCGTGTTGTGTTACGCAGAAGATTTTTCATATTTCAAGTTCCGCAACAGCACCCTAAATGATAGAATGTATGCTTAGCGCTGCCATGTTTTCAAATGCAGGAGGAATTACATGTTTTTCGGTTTTTGTTTTGTCGTTTTTCTTTATTAGCAGAACGTATAATACATTCCATATGTAGAAAGACGACATCAATCATGGATCTGACGTTCTGCATGGCACAACAGTGCAAATACCTCAGCAATAATCGTCATTCTCAAGGCAATTATACCTTTTTACATATACACATGATTAATGCGATTACTATAAAATTTAGGCAGTAAGTGTTACATTTAGATTTTAAAGGACCTGTAAATAAACTCTGATTTTAAAATAAAATACATTTAGATTTAACAACTACCTAAATCAGCATACAAATACCGTATTTGCTTAAATGTATTTGTCACATGTATTTCTTAACGACCGTTTAATTTTGAGGCTTAAATGTTAATACAACTCGGACTAAATGATTGCTACATTATTGTATCGGCTTGGTATAAACATATTTATAGGACAATATGTACTGGAAGTTTGTCACCACAAAAAAAAAACAGTCCATTAAGCAACAGTTTCAGAGGATATGTATACATTTCATTTTTTAACACGTTTGATCTATAATGCATGAAATTGATGTTGTAACCTTGAGGANTTTTTTTTTTTTTTTTATTAGTAGAACGTATACTACATTCCATATGTAGAAGGACGACATCAATCATGGATCTGACGTTCTGCATGGCACAACAGTACAAATACCTCAGCAATAATCGTCATTCTCAAGGCAATTATACCTTTTTACATATACACATGATTATTGCGATTACTATAAAATTTAGGCAGTAAGTGTTACATTTAGATTTAACAATTACCTTAATCAGCATACAAATACCGTGTTTGCTTAAATGTATTTGTCACATGTATTTCTTAACGACCGTTTAATTTTGAGGCTTAAATGTCAATACAACTCGGACTTAATGATTGCTACATTATTGTATCGGCTTGTTATAAACATATTTATAGGACAATATGTACTGGAAGTTTGTCACCACAAAAAAAAACAGTCCATTAAGCAACAGTTTCAGAGGATATGTATACATTTCATTTTTAAACACGTTTGATCTATAATGCATGAAATTGATGTTGTAACCTTGAGGAGTTATGGCCTGACTTAAGTAAGTCCGGTCTTCCTTTGGTTGTATTTATAACTTAAAAAATATATAAAAATGCGAGTGGAACTTTTAACGGAGGCTCTTTCATGTTATGGTCTTGAATAAATGTATCTTAAAATTTAGATTTCAGAACAAATATCTAATGAAATAATCGAACTCGGGTATCCTATTTTGATTTCAAAATATAAAACTTGTGTTACTCAATATGAATTGTGGGGCAAATGAGAAATTACGTCCACAGTCATTCATCAACTAATTAAATTGTCACCATTAATGTTCTTCAAAACTTTTAAGCATGATAAAAAAACAAAATCAAAATCTGTTTTGAAACTACCACTCTATCAGCCGAAGCAATGTAAAGTACTGGAAAAATATTAGGAGAAGAGCATTAAACTATCGATCATTCATGCAAACAGCTCTCTATACCATACTGAATTAGGCAACTATTGTATCCTCCGCATAAAGATAGCACATTGAAAACACATGTAATGCATTAACGGTCGAAACAATTTCTGTCATCATCACTTGTCTCTTCATTCATATATCCCAATGTAAGCCTTAAGTCATATTGGCCTTTAACGCAAATAAAGATCGTTCAAACACATACATGTCAATAAGTTATTTCTTAAAACCCGTAAATGCAGCACTTATATTTATGTTCACTTTGCTCAACTATGATTGGGTATTTTTTTACCGAGCTAAATAGTAAATGAAATCAAGATTGCTTATGTAGTACTTGACTGTTGCCTTCTTTTCAATGTTAAATTAACATATTTGTGTCTTAATGTATAGTTCGTGCGACGAACTCTTATAGTTAAAACACTGCAAACGTAATACGACTAATTGTACATTTTACCACAACATAACTGTGTATATGGACATGTCGTATAATTGTCGAAAGTCACTGTCACAAAGAAACATATCATATGTCATAATCAAACTCTAAATGTTTGTATGAAATAAAAATTAACATCCCGTAGTTCCTTTTCATGCACATAACCAAGTTCGAGCTATGTTCGGAACATAAGTAAATGATACCCAGTTTCACTATAATCTACAAATGTTACTACAAAGTAAAGACACTTGTTAAATGCAATATATCTAGAAGTGTTCTCCGTTATAAGTGTTCTTTTTCTCGGTTATACGGGCATGATGTTATAAAACTAAACAAACCAGTATCATAAACATGATTATTTGTAACGCAACAAAGTGTAAGATAATTAATATTGTATACTATTATATATTTGTTTAGATAGTTTGTATGTTTATGACATGTATGGAACACTTTATGATTACTTAAAATATTTCGTACAGGAAATACTTATCAAATTGTGAACGTTTTGTGAATTATAACATAAAGCACACAAAATCGTGTTCATATATACATATATTGTACACAAACTACTTCTGAAGACGTATTGCAATCATGATTTGGAAAAAAGATCTAAAAAAATATAATGCATCTATGCCTGTTTATATACTAATTGTTTTCTTAAAAAACACAATCCCATAATTTGGAATATATTGACGTATACTCTTTTGAAGAAACTGCACTAGACCAATCCTCGTTGTTTACGTGTTATTATGCTGGTTATGGCAGCCTGAGGTATGTCGGTACCTTTGGTTTTAATTCTAAGAGGACACAATTGTTCAAATGGAAAATTGAGAATGTAAATTGTTAATTAGGGAACCATATATATCCCATAAGATCTACGAAATCAGATTTCCTTGTGGCTTATTTTGAGCAAATTGTGGCTTAAATTTATCGCAAATGCTTTCATAAATGTACTCATTGTGAATTTAGCATATTCCATGTCTAAACGTACTGACTTTAATTGTTTTCGTTATCTTGACATTTGCAAAAATGCGACCATTTCGATTGACTTTGCCACGAAATGCATAACATTGTATTCGTTTCACTGCTCGTTGTGATAAGACAGTGATGACACTGTCAACTTTTGTATTGTAAAAAAATGTCATTTCCATATAATGTCACACACATACTTGTCTGTACAATTCGAAATAAAACAAATGTTTCCTCACCATTATTTCCACAACGTAGTTGTATGTATTTAATAAGAATACTTTAAACTCAATTGAAATGTTCTACATGAATGTTATATCCTTTGGAGGTTTTTTACGGAAGTTAAACATGCGTACAACAGCACTCATTTTCGTTGACTTCCGTAACAACATGTGAAATAACTTCCGGGATAATCAACGAAAACAAAACAAAACAAGCACCCGATAATGAATGGATAGCTTATATTTATCATTCTTGTAGAAATTTTGAAATCAGATGATTAATAATAGTGCAATATCTTTAAGCTGTACATGGTGTTTTTTTAATATGAAACATGGTGTTGAAAAAACGATATATTTTATATAGTACAACCCATAACCCAAAATACTCCGCCTTCTGTAAAACAAGTATAAATATCTCCCAGTGTCATCTTGTAGAAAATATGCATCACTTATCGCAAATTTATATCTCATATTAATAAATATATTGAAGTAAACGAGTTGGAAGGAATAGTATCATACTGATCTCCGTTGCATATGTAACATCGTTACGCTGGGTATGACAGCCATAAGCCTTCGGATCTATTGGTGCGCCTGATTGTAATTCATAGGCATAAGTGTGCGAACGGTTAATATATAATGTAGAACATACTTTGATAAAGAACGATGCACGTTGTATCCTTTAGATTTTAAAACTCATCGAAGTTCACAATTTTACTGCTCCAGCAGCTGGAGTTTCACTTCTTTATATTGTTTAAATAGTTTCAGTTCCAATGAAAGGACATTTCATAAAAAAAACTATTTCGTTTGTAAGAAATACATTTCATACATATAATTATATTTATGGTCGGATGCGCTTGTTGCGAAAACAATTATACTAGAACGTTTTGCAAGAATATTATGTACCTACATCATTTACTCCAGAGGCATCGCAGCTTATTAAGTGTTAGGAAAGTATACGATTAATAATTTTCTAATCGTTATTACTTGACCGATTTTGATGCGCGTTTCTCTTGTAATTTGGTCGATAAGATGGCTTTTTTAAAATAATTTGAATGAAGCAGGCTTTCACAATTTTCTCATCGTTATTACTTGACCGATTTCAATGCGTTTTTTTCTTGTATTTTGGTCGATAAACGACCTTTTAAAACTATTTTGCATGAAGCAGGCTTTAGCAATTAACAGAAACGGGTTCAAACATTTGTTTTGACTGTTATAAGGCATGTCCACTCAGTACTTGAACATATTGTCCATTAGGCAACGCTTTTACTTCGGCGAGTTTGTTTTTTTCTTTAAATGAATTTCCTGAAGTTGTTTAACACAATAATTGATTTTAAGTTGTATAAGAAGTAAAATATTACGTTTTCAAATGTCTTTTCTTATATGGAAACGTTTTCAAGAACGTTAAAAAGGTATTATTACATTTACATTAAGCTCGTTGTGTTATTTCAATATGCGCATGCAACAATACTTTTGCGACGACTGTTAAACTCAATACAACGAGTATGTGATATTATCCATACTAAATGCACACATCATTAGCAATACATGTGGGCAAGTTTGCAAATAATGTCTGATTTCATAACATAGATTTAGTATATTGGAATCCTACGTCATATTTACATCTGGTATGTCGGTAAATGCTAAACAAATATCTCGATTTAAACAAGGTAACGATAGAGCTCAAATTTAATAACAATAATTTAAGAAAGATACAAAGAAATATTAGCATTTGTCTCCAGCGTCGCTAGAAACAGTGTCCTTTTGATTAAAAGTGTCATAAATTTCCAATGATTATATTTAATAAACCACAATATGTTTGTCTGCATGAGTCTTCGTATTAAGTGTGTTGCACTCCCTGATTTAAAGAGTTTATTTAATTTTTGAATCTGTGACACAAAGTTTGAAAAGTGTCATTTCGACAATCTGTTAAAAAGTCCCATTAATAGTCTCTTTAAGGTGGGTTGAACTTAAAAGATCATACTTTTTCGGTCATAGCTCTTCAGTAAATGTGTTTCTTGTAATAGTGCATGTAAATTATATCTTCTGTCGTTTATTTATTCTATAATGGGACCCATTATGGGTCAACCTATGCACGTAAGTTATATATTATACATTATATACATATGTTCTTCTTTAACTTTAAATTATGTATTAAGGCGTACCACATGCATGGTTGTACAGATGCTGTTTCTGTAATCGCTGATTTGTCTAGCGCTGAAATGACATCCATCGTAGGGCAACACTCAAGTACATTTCCAGACCAACAGGGCGTCAAGCTAAACTAGTTACCGGTCCTCAATTACANTGAAAATGAAATAAAAGGAGTGTCAATTATTTCAAATCTTAAGCTGAAATTGAGGTCTTTTAGATTTTGCTTTAATGCAACAAGGGTGTCTCGAGCATTTTATTCTGTCACGAAAATAGATACAGTTGGTTGCATCAGTGTTGACCAGAATATTCATTAGGATTGAACTGCTGTTTTTTATATGGCAACTAGTAATGCACTGCAATGATGCGACGCATGTGTTCATAGGTTTCTAGACCGTTTAATAATAACAATAAACTAAATTATTCAATACTATTGAAACAATCAATATTCGACATATTATACTGAATGTGTTTCTGCAACCACATACTAGTTTAAATTGTTGTTGTGCATTACTGTATACTTACGAATGAGCAAATTCGTGTATAAAAAGGCCCTAGACCTACTGTAAATACTGTTCACAAGCAGCGTTTATCACGATCGCAACTGTACCGCACAATTACCATAAACCATCCTTAATATAGCAATAAACCGTCCGATATATCACAGTGAGTATTGCTGTAAATGTCATTTAAACTGAAAACTCATGCGGCTTAACTTAATGAGTATAATTCAATTATGTAAGAGCCAACATCGTAATCTCATCTAATAAACAAAGAATGTTTTACTATTTGACCGTTTTTTGAAGTTGTTTTAAGGGTGAGTGTTATGTTAAAATATATGTAAATAACATATATTCAGAATGTAGGAATGTTGTACTGTTTTAATTGCTGTTATTAGTTTTGCAACTATACTTCTTATAATATAATATACACAAACTATTTGTATTTAGTTTATTAATACATAAAATTAATGATAAAGGTTCTTAAACATCTTTTAATAATAGATTTAACTACCCAAATTGTTATTTATATAAGAATTTTTTCGACATTTCCATAAAAAACGGCTATATTATCTTACTGGTTTCTAATATTTGGGTGTTTAAAATCATTGTCACTTTATAACACCACATCCCTTTTTTATGTTTCATGTGGGACGGATTACATTTTATGTGTTAAACAATTATGGTAAGTGGCGGTAGAAAACTATTTGTTTATTTTTAAACTAATCATGCGTTTGAATTAATAATTTTGCATTTTGAAAGAACGCAACATATATATGACATATGTTGGGGTAAACGACTCGAACATATATCAAAACATGATGTTCACAGCAAATGTACGTACGCACTGCATGTGATCATAACAAGCAAAAATCAAATCGAACGCACTATTTAGTCAACCGGCTTAAATATATTTAATCCCAAGCTAACCAGCAGAAATAAGAAGGACTAACTTATACAATTACCACGGATGCTCCGATTTCATATTGGAAGAAAATGGAAACAGTGTCGGTCTGTATTTGACAGTCGGACTATCCGCAGTAAAACCTACATTGGCAAGCAGCCACGTTACTGGAGCCGCAAACGATGTCTGCTCATGCTAGTAAACGGTCTAGCTGCTGCGGCAAAACTAATTTCTTATCCGCTATGAGGAATTCAATGCGAGTTAAGGAATAACGTATCGTACGTTTAGTGATACAGTGCACAGCGTAGAAAGCGGTTGGTAATACTTGAAATTAATAATTGTTTTATCGTCATTCTTTTCTCTTAAAGCTTTAAATGTATGTTATAATTGTTTTACTAACTTAAACAAATATTTAAAAAATTAACAGTAACAAAAACATGAATGTTCACTTGGAATGAACTACAGAATGTGCATATTATTATTTGTGAGTTTAGTTCCAATGCAAATAAAGTGAAACGTTTCAAGATTTGCATTCGCATACATAAAGATAAACACTGAATTTTGACAATTGCGAATTTATTACCGAAACGCGCAAGTGAATACATTTAACTCGTCTAAGTTTCCTGTGGAGTTTTCTCAATAAAAGTGAGTTGAGAATGTTTAAATATTTGTTTGACAGAAAATTAAAGGTATTTCTCTGTGTATGTATATAAAATAAGTATAACACCTATCGACTGTGTAATGTTGAACATCTGACTTCTTACTGGGTTGTCCGTTTTTACAGTATATTTTATTTTTGAAATAAACATTCATATCAATAACTGTCATTTTAATAAAAAGTATATTATTTGAAGCACAATTACTGAATATATGCTCAACTAAAATACCTAATTTAACTAATGTGTGAAGTCCGTGTGTCTACAGTTTTTACATTAGATCATAATTGTTAACTTTAATTCATATCAAAACCATCACATTAGAAAAACCATACAGTTCAAATTCTGAATTTAGAATAAGATTGGCGATTTAAACTTTAGTACATGATCAGGTATGCACATCACACATGTCAGCGCGATTAATCACTAGCAATGTTTACAAATCGTGCAAAATATGTTAATTATATACTTCGTGTCTGAATTTATTATGTACAGTTTATGTCATAAATATGTAAACAATAGCGCTTTAGTAGTATTATAGTAATATGTACGATTACATTTTAGACCAACCAGTCGTGTGTCGCCATATATATTCAATATCACTTACTTCATGTATTAATTTAAAAACGCAATTAAAACATATGTGGTTAAACATAATTCCGTGCGAACTATTTGTACCGTAATAGAACGTGGCATCAAAAAACGTTGGTACATCTCTTTGTTTATGGCCAGTCCAATTTACATTTATTGCAATGTTGTGTCATCATGATTTCTATATTATGTGAATACGTTTAACATAATGATAATTAATAACGTTTTATTGTTTGTACATGTTCTATGAAAGAAGGTTCACATGTAAAGCCCGTAGCAAAACTGTCTTAGCTTCTAGTCTTCTCACACCACAATAATTCCGATTTTACAGACCAAAGCTGGCATCAGATTGAAAAGTATTTTCACGGCGTAACTGGAAATTATTGCCATTTCTCTTATATCACCGGGACTCAAACCTGTCATTCTGGAACTCTTCATATACCTGGCAAACGACTACGAACGAATTTGGGACTACGCAGGAACCGGTAGATCCCCACCATTTATTGTTAACAGTCAATTTTCTTCGTTGCATTTGCGGCGATTCTGCTAATTCTTGCCGGCGGCAACCTTGTGGTCATGTTGATAGTTTTGGCCCACACACGCATGAGAACGGTCACCAACTATTTCCTTGTCAACCTGGCGCTGGCGGATTTCCTCGTCTCTCTGTTAAATCTACCGTTTACGTTTCTATACGTGTTATATCAAAACTGGTGGTTCGGAACGTTCTTCTGCAAACTATCGTGTTTTATATCCCCGTGTACCATCTCTGCAAGTGTCCTCACCTTCATGACCATCGCCGTTGACAGGTCAGTACGACAGTTTAACAGCGCATATTTTCAAGTCCAAAAGCATATTCGCTTTATGCAGGGTTTGGTATGTTGATCACTAGCAATTTGAGTGTTTGGCTTTATTTATTAAACTCGTCTTTTAATTATTTTACACAACGTCTTTATAAGAGATTATTTTCTGCGACCGTGTGGAAATAACCAATCAACATATTTTATTCGAAAATGTATGTACTACAGTAGTATTGGCCAGATTCGAACTCATAGGGAGAGTGATAAACTATCACGGAATAATGAATATATGTATTTCATTATTGAGATACACAGCTGAAGTGCTTAAAGTTTTTACCTTGTGACACGCCAGTGTGTTTGTAATTATAAGCATCAGTCAGTCACTTACATGTGTACAGTCTTGTCATAATCACAAAAAGGAGGTAAACAAAAGTACTTGAACAGAGGGTTCATTACCAGTATACAATCAATGTCGCCAATGTTCTGGAGACAAGCCAGATTATTTAGATTCGTTATAAGTTGAGGCGTTTATATGTTACAACAGTGTGTATTATATTCTAAAGAAATGTAATGCAACAATAAGTTCAAAACGGAAAACTGGCTTTTATTCATTAATGCTGCAATTATATTTAATTGAATTTATATCAGACCTAATCATTACTCGCACGTTCATTATAGTTTTGTTTGTTGATTTTGCTAAAGCAAATGTATTAAGCAACGCGTCGAGATGATATGTGGAAAACCAATCAATTTGTTGTAAAACATTCAATATACAATTGTCTTGTTATCATAAGGCTATGATCATGGGAAAATTGGATATGGACAATGTATAAATGTATTCGTGTATGCTCAATAATAAAAGACAGGTAGGAATGTGCACCAAAAGTATACCACTTGATATGGCATATAACTGCTTACACAAATAAATGTGTACAAGAAGTTTAATAAATTCAAGAAATGGTGCGTTTAAATGGTCTCCATGCCACTTTACGTTCTCACTTAATTATTATTATTGTGTCCTTACACTCCCAGTTGAACAACGTGTCGATATAATTACGTAACTATCTGAACACAGAAATAATAAGATAATTCCACATCCAATCGTGATGTTAGTAGTTTGACAAATGTATTATTTTTTTCAAATTAACGTTTTTATTATCTCTTTACCAATAATTAATATTATCTTACTGTCGGCGGCGGAACCAAATTAATTTCCCGATTCCTGATTTAATTATGTTTTACTCGGCAAATGTGATTCCTCGAGACATATTTCATATGAAGTATTTATGGACGTTTAAGCATATGCTGATCTTTAAATCGTCGGGTTCCAAGAAAAACGTCAATGCACTTGTAGTTTGAATTGGAGCTCGTATGTGTTCTTGTTAATTCCTTGGTCGGAAGTAACTCAACGCATGCACAGTATAAGAGAAGAACAAATGAAGTTGGTGAATTTTTAAGGGAGCATTGTTTCACTTTAAAATGACTGTTGTTATTGAAGATGATAAATAAATTGACAGACAAATGTCGTAATATTTAGATTTAAGTCTGTCTGATAGGAACATAAAATGACTAATACTCCGAAAAGGTTAAGAAAGCATGAAACAATGTAATGCTTGCAGGTCTTGTTTGTAATGGCGTTTTCTCACATATGGAACGTGGTTTTACTATTCAGGTTGTGATATAGCTTTCCGACTGATTGTTTTTCACAGGAATATAGTTTTCACCTATAACCGTGTTTTTCTGTCTGTTAAATGTACTTTAAAGGACTGGTAATTCATTTACTTCACTATGCTAAACATGTTTTTAAAATGGGGGTAACACATGTACTTGATAAATGGTGTGTCGGGCTGGTAAACCATATAGTATTTGTATGTAAAATTCAGTTGTTCATCTTTTGTAACTGTAGATCGACAGAAAACGTTTAATTATATATAATTTTACGATTACAACTAAACAAAATCGACAATAAACACTCAGAATATACAGTACTGTACGTTGCTAATTCGACACTGAAAGAACAGTAACTGTGTCCTACACTACCGGCATAATGCCTCGTTGATTGTTATTGATATAAACACGTTGTTAGGCCCTTTATATCCGAACAAATGTGCCATAATTATTAAATGTATACAATATAACTCAAATACTTAACCTTTTACGCATTAAACGCATTCAAACACAATAAAACAAGGTGTCAGTACATGTCAAATTAAATATTCGCTTTTACAGATGTTACACCTTTTTTGCATAGTATTCGCTATTTTATTCTTGCAATTATTAATATATAAGTATAATTGTCCCTAATGTGATTGATTTTCTTTAAAAGAAAGAAACTACTTATCAGCATTTACTTTTATTTGTCAATATTTTTTTACTGCAAGGGAATGCACTGACATACATTTACTAATGTATTGCATCGCTCCTGCCCTACACGTATAAACATTGAAAACAAAACAATATAATAACCATAACATAACATAACTATAACATTACATTAATCCAATCCTAATATAATAACCATGAAATAAAATAAATAAAATATTACATTAATACTGTCCTGCAATTATAAACTATGACATAAAATAACTAGAACATTACAATAATCCAATCCTAATATAATAATCATGAAATAAAATAAATAAAATATTACATTAATTCTGTCCTGCAATTATAAACTATGACATAAAATAACTAGAACATTGCATAACTTCGTCTCTGCATACAATTACAATTGCACGCATGTACTAGAACGTTGCAATAATTGACTATAATTTACGACAAATATCTATGATAATAGCGCTTATATGCATTGTTTTGTAACATTATCTAGATACCGTACTCATTATGATATGTTGCTTATTTAATAAGCAATTTATGTTTCATAATAATGTATTATGGTTTGCTTTGACTTCATCTATATAATTGCTCGCCTGTTTAAAAAACGCAATATTTCAAGATAAGAATTCTCTATATTTCATTATCGTAAGTTATTTATTGGACCAGCTATCTATATGCATTTACTGCAAGAGGAACAAACATGTTTTATCACAGCTTTTTTTTTATTCAACGGTATAATTTATAACAATGAACTTGTTCAGACAACTTTTAGAGATGCGTTAATTTATATAAATGAACTTGTGCAGACCACGCATAGAGATGCGTAAATGTTTACAATGGACTTGTTCAGACAACTTTTAGAGAGGCGTAAATTTATAACAGTGAACTTGTTCAGACAACTTTTAGAAATTCGTTAATTTATATAAATGAACCTGTTCAGACCACTTTTAGACACGCGTTCACTTCTGTTGGCCAGCTTCTATTTCTCAGTTGATTGCGTTTGCAAGAACTATAACATCAACTGCTCCACTTTAACAATTTTCTGTAACGGAATGTTCCTTCAAAACGTAGCAATTATTGCAGTTTAATTTTAAATCTCATTGAAATTACCAAAAAGGCAGTTTTTATGCAAAAATCACACAATAAACACAATACATTTTCACATCAATCTTTAAGACAAGTACAAGTAAAAACAGATACAATTTATTAATTTCTGACGGCTGTATGGACACAATATATTGGAAACATATTTCATACCTTCCCTTGAATAAATTGTAATCCAATAATGTGTTGTCATATTTAAGTAATAAACATTAAAGAGTTCTGATAATCGATTAATGTAATTATTAAATATTTACCCGCACAATCTTGACATAATCAGAGTTTTCTTTAATATAACTACATAGTAAGTGTTCATACATTTATAGGCAGGTATGGAAAAAAATCGCTTTACCGGACACTGACTATATATTACTTAAATCGAATACGGAACAACCAGTGCTTTCATCTTTATGAGATAAGAGTTTCGCGTTGAAAAGTCTACGAAGTATTGTTCGTATATTCACCCAAACTTACGCTACACTTCGCACACCCTATCGGTAAATAACAAGAATGTAATTGGTTCGTTATTCCTCAATTACATTACCTTCGCTCGGGTCGACCTTAATAGCCGACCGGTCTTATCTGTAGTATTAGGAAACAATTACACAGCCGAGTTAAGAAAATGGATAGATACTCAACTTAGTGTAAGCAACCGTTGCAAATATGTTAAAATTACGATTTCATACCGTTTACTTAAAAGTCATCCATTTTGTTTCAAAACAATGGCAATAAAACACATTCATTGATTTATGTCTATTTAGACAGAAGACATATTTTACGTTATATAACACACTATGACCGAACTATTACCTATTGCGTATCAGTTATTACATGATGCCGTACACATACATGTGTTTCTGGTTAAAGAAAATAACTTTCAGACTTTCTGAATTTATGATTAAGCCATTTGCAAAATATGTTGCTTAGTCGATGAATGTTGAAAACGTATGAATTAATAATATAATGTTTCCCAACCGTTCTAACTGCGTTTTCAATTATTATGACCACAACCTATGCAGAAACAAATAATGTATATTTCACTAATGATACCATAGCCTGCGTTAGACTTAAGCTGTCGTAATTACATTAAATAATTTAAATGTGTATTTGATGATAAAAGTAATCCATCAACATCATACAAGCTTTAACACAGCTGCCGAAGGCTTAGTTTTGTGATCAGTGTTCAATTATGCGAATTGTACGTACATTATGTGATATTTAATATTATACCTGCCATAATATGTTTTAAATTGTTTTTTTAAACTACAATAAAAGATTGCGTATAAAATGTTGCAACTCAGTTTGACTCGAGCAAGTTCGATGGTACATTCATTAACGACGTTACTTACGGGGGCATGTGTGGTATGCTGCTCGAATCAAACAGGCGGCTACGTTCATGTCATAATAGACATATTAAATCCAAACGCCAAACTGTTAATTGTTTACCTTCGCATTTACGGGTAATTGAGGTATGTGGTTTTAAGTGAGAACTAGAGATTTGCGCATGTAAACTTGCGGAATATTTGCTATGGGCCAGAGATCAACAATTCTTAACCTGTAGATGATTAATTACTAGCGAGTAATTTTATTCGTACACGTATATCGTATTTATTTGTATGAAGTTTCAATAAATGTATAACATTCGTAAAGCGGATGCCTAACGAACGTCCATTGGTACCGTAAGTATCAGATATACTTGTTACGATGCACTGCGAGACAAAGAAGCGTACAATTTTATGCCGAATTCTGGTAAAAATTCAAAGTGCCTAGTTGGCTGTACATCGTCAAACCATGTTGATGACTAAAAAATGGTGTGTCATGTGCCTTATTAATGCCAAAGATAACAGATCATTTACATTATAATTGCATGATGGTTGCCTAGCATCGGAAATAGTAGAACATTGATATGAGACCATTCATCAAATAAAAGAGCAATGTTGTTAAATATAATAGGCAATATTATTAAATATAATTAGCATATTATTTTACTTACACAGTTCTAATATACAGTGTTATATTTGATGTAACGTCTTTTAAACGTTCCAGTACATATATGACAAAGGAGGCACATACCGATCAATCAATATTAACATACATATCAAATAAACATTCCCATTGTAAATGACATTTCTTTCTGCCTGTTGAAATATAATTGCATAATGCGCCAATATGCGGATCCTGCTACATTATAAGTTGGAAATTATTCATCAGTAACAATAAAAAAACGAAATAAATCATGTCGCTTTTAAACGTAAGAGAAAGGTGTGAGCAGTGCAATTGTTTGTTTAATGGTTAAGCACTTTCTTAATTCCTCATTAAAATAGTAACATGATAATTTATACGGATTCAATTATAATTACAAGTGCTTAAGACGTTCACAATGTCTGATAAAGTATATTTTTACAAGTGTACACCTGTTTCCAAATAGCGAATGCCTTCTCGTGTAAGTTTGCAGATTTAAGATGTTTTCTTTATAAATAATTATAAAAGATTTAATCTAGACAAAACATCCTTAAATGTATACAAGCATAATTATGGTGAGATAAAGTTCCTACTCATAATGAGAATCTGATCCGGTACAGTTGTTTAATGTATTCTCTAAAATAATTTAGAAATTGTCATTTTATGTTTAAGAACACTTCCATTTCCGGTGTAAACATTGTAAAACAAAATGTAGTTTTTTTTTTAAACATATCAGTGCGAATTGTAGTGCGAAAAGTGTGAAACTTGTGTCAAAATAGAGGACTAAACATCAATAAAAATGTATGTATAAAATTATCTGTGACGAAAAAAGTATTTCGTTAAACTGATATTTTTGCAAGCTAAATACACCGGGTGGGATAATTTTTCTTTTCTTTACAAAAGATAATATCTTGAACCGGTTTGAGCGGGATTCCAAGTATCGTTCATCCGTCACGCACTACTTGACAAAAAATCGTCACGCATGGAAGAGATAATTACTATGAACATAACAATGTAATCAAATGTGTAAAAGCTGTATACGCTGCGATATTTACCGTTAAGTATTATTATTATCCTCAATTAATTAAAAAGACGCTCATGTCCGTGAAAATGAATACCGGTAAACGGACACTTTCCTCAACAGCTAGTGAAACGTCCACAAATACTAGCTTGCTGGACTCAGTGTTTGAAAAAGGAGAAACTACAACCAAATATAGCAATCAGGCAAAAAAAACACAAAGACAAAATCCAAACCAAACTCAGAAAAACCAAAACACCATGACAACTTTCGTCACCAACACCCAACAATAAACTCGCGATCCAATTGATAAAACAATTGAAAAACGACTTGATGAAATTAGCAACAAATTGTCTCGCTTCCTTACAAAAGACGACTCAACTTTTATAAAAGAAATGATAAAAGAAACTGTCGAGCAATTAAAAAAAAACTCCTTGGAAACGTTATACGCCAAATAAAAGTCCTTGAGAGCGACCTTTTTGAGCAGAAACGCGAGATTGAACTACTTAAAAAAGAAAACGTGACAAAATCGAAACAAATCGAGGAACTTAAACAACAAAATACAAATTTAGAAAACAAAAAGACCGGCGATTCAATAAACCACGACGAATTTGCGAACAACACCGAGCAATATAGTCGTCGAAATAATCTTAGATTAACCGGTGTCCCAGAGGACCAGGACCGTCAATCCTCGATATCGGTGACACATAAAATCGTCGAACTTGTCAATACACATCTGGGTATCCCTATTGCACCCATCGATACAGACATAGCACACAGGCTAGGGAAATTTAAACCCAATTCAAATCGACCTGTCATCGTGAGATTCGTCAGACGACAAACCAAAATTGACATTATTCGTGGAACGAAACATTCAAGGGGTCTGGCATCTTCGCGTATGAAGATCTTCCCAAACTAAATGCAGATGTGCTTGCATCCGTTCGCCTGAAGCAGCCTAGCGCCGTCGAAAGGACATGGGCTTTCGAGGGTAAAATGTTTGCGTTGTTCAAACGGAACCAACAGGCAACGCAGATCAAACACCCAGAATTCCAAAACTGGTTAGAAAAGCCGTGGCCGAAAAAAACCTACTCCGAGAGTGTAGTTAACTCCGTTCCTGCTAAAACCAGAGCAACATCGAACAAATAATAAATAGTACGTAGAAACTGTGTGTACACAACTAGTACTTCCATTACAGTTTTATGCATAAACTGCGCTAATTGTGTCTCTTAAAAGACCGTATATGGAATGTGTTCCCTTGCTAACTATCACCTATTATTATTTATTGCTACCTTAATAACCAATTATTATAATAATACCAATTTATATTAAACAACATAATTAAAGTAACTATTATGTGTAAGGGATAAATAAAACACTACCTCTTCATATCAAGAACCGTCAATTATCCGGCTACGCTCATGCAGTTGAGTTGTTATTTTAACACAGTTACGTCTCCTGTTATTGAAATTATCGCGATCCAATATGTAAACACAACTTCGTGTTAAACGTAAAATTTGAGTCAGCCTTTCTTGAAGATTTTTTTCTCCTTACGGAGGTTTGGTTCATTGCGATGTTGCCTTTCTTTTTAACTGTTTTTATGTTGTCGCTGACTCTTTCGTATTGGCTCAATATAAATATAAGAAAGACATCTTTATTACATTCATCTGTGCTTTCCCCAAATCATCGTGTTATTGTTATAGCTGTCAAAAACCTACCATTTTACTCCTTAAATGATAACATTTATCATACAAAATGTGTACCATATGATATATAAGTGTATTGATCACCCACATTTTTTTTTTAATCTACCTGTATAAGGTGAGTACAATATGAAATAAGATTCATACTTTTCATAATGCATGTAAAGCGACATTACTGCTTACATTTCTTTTTGCAAAATAGTAATAAATATTATCTGCAAACCATTTGTTTATGTTTATGTTTGATTTAGTTTGTGTTCATAAATATACACATGACTTATACATCCTTTATTTTACCATCTAATTAGTGAGAATTTTTACTAATATAACCTTACTGTTAAGATTCTAAAAATACTTTTCTTCTCAGCAAACAATTACCTTCCTACCAACTGTCTATGTCTATGCCTGTCTTTGCTATATTTGTGTACTTAAATATACACTTAAATCTTTTTCTCTTTTGTATTTTATCAGTATTGACAATGATACTTTACCATGCATGTAAATAGTGTTAACCGCTGTAGACCCTGTTTTTTTTCTTGATTTAAGAAAGGAATCTGTGTTTGTGTGTTATATTTGCAGATATATTTTTCCTTTCCTGTGTGCGTTTAATCCAAAATGTACTTTTTTTATATGGATGATATTGTTAACATTGTATTTTGATACACCATCTTATGCATGTAACATAAATCCAATGAAACTACTTAATTAAGATAAACAAATTTATAATAAAAAGCACATTCATATGACTGTAGTTTAGGATGTAGACCCTGATTTGTTTTCTTGATTTAAGAAAAAAATCTGTTTTTGTGTGTTATATATTCAGATTTATTTTTCTTTTCCTGTATGCGTTAAATCCAAAATGTATTTATTCTTTATGGATGATAGTGTTAACATTGAATTTTGATACACCATCTTATGCATGTAACATAAATCCAATAAAACTGATTAATTGAGATTAACAAATATATAATAAAAAGCACATTCATATGACTGTAGTTTAGGATGACTATTGTATAGGAATGGGTTTTCGAACCTGCTTCAAATATAAAAACATCTTTTTATTGTTAATTTTAATTCAATACCTGGTCATTCAGTGTTACCAATTACTAGAGAATTTATGCACTTTGATGCCTTCAAGTCAAAGGTGTTCATTCAATCGGCTAATTTGACATAAATTGTGTTTTAAAGGTATTAGAAGTGGTAAACTTAAAAATCATCTGTTTAATTTCATTCAACACTTTTAAGCGAGCAGTTCTTCCATAATATACTTACAAACTCTTACTTCATTTTCGCTTTCATATGAAGTTTTTTTTAAGTGTTGAGTGAATTTTGGATGTAAAATACATTTACACTGTCTGATTCAATAACTCTGTTTTCAGAGTATCCTCTTTTATTCTTATATAGATCAGTTACAAAATTATAAGTAAAACCAAAATGTTTGTCAAATTACTAACCTCTTCAACATGTTTATTTAATAATATTGATACTATTAATTCAAAACATTTGAAATTTTACTATAAAATTAGCATGCTTGTTAAACATTTGCTTTCACTTGTATTATTATATAATTGTATTTATTCTACAAATCAAGAGGAACTTATATGTTTACATTATCAAATTTAGGTAAACTAAATATTATGTACATTGTATGATCCTAACAAAACTGTTCCATTTCAAGGTTTAAATTTACATGCATGTGAATAGAAGTTGCCACTTCTGCATAATATATAGTTATTGATTTTATAAATCTCTTTATAATACTTTTTATTACAGTGACTGGCATATCAAACTTGTGTTTTAGTTATGTTTATCTAATATTTTTTGCTCAATATAAGCACTGTTTAAATAACTGGTTAAGCATGTGTACTTCCATAACATGTATTAATCTTTAATAGAAGTTTTCATGTATGCGTTAAGGGTTTGCTCCAATGAAAATCTTATTATTTTCTTTGATTGTAATGAAACGTGCATCAAACTTATATTGTTGTTTTTTCCATATGTAAATCTGAAAATATTAATTTAAAAAATCTAAACTGGTTACGGCCTCAGAATGACAGCTGTTGTTGTTTACTTCCTTGTGCAAGGCTTAAATCAACAATCGCATAACCAGCATTATCGATTCTTTATTGTTGTTTTTTGTAGTTCTATTTTTACATTTATAGATTTTGAATAGTTGATGTCAATTACACGTTATTGTTATGATCACATGAACATGACAATAACCTCCCATAAGAACTGTAATATTTTGTTATTTCTATATATATAAATAAAATCAATTTAATCAATTCCTAATAACATTTTATTGTTTTATATATGGATCAAAGAAAAATACTACGAATAAAATTTATGTAAACATAACCTTTCGTAAAATATTATAGTGTTATCGATTTTCTTTTTAAGATTTGCAGTAATATTATTACATGTTAAATAGTTGACACTTTTCTTATGTTATAAAAAATAAAATAAAAAATAAATGTAATAACATAATACTGACATATATATGCATTTAAAAAATGCAACCAATAATACATGATATAAACATAACTTTTCGAAAATTATTTTTTTAAATTAACTTCCTACTGTTTTGCATATGTTTCTTTTATCTTTGTAATGTTTATCCAAGCTACCGCTACATATATTGAAGCCTTTTTTCTTGTGTGTGTTTTGTGTATTATTTATTCTTTTTTGTCGTTTCCGTTCACTATATGAACATCTTCCTTATTGCGTTAGAATCGACTAAACGGAGTACTGTATTGTTTTTGTATATATACTGTTTTTTTTATTGTTGCCTTTTTATCTATGTATGGTTGCATAAAGGAAAAATTACATTCTCACATATGATATTGTTAAGCAAAATGCAATGTTTTGTTTATGAAACATCCATTGCTGAGACTTGGATTGTGAATTTTTGCATACAGTGTACTCATCTGACCCATATCTCTATTACACTAATCCTATTGTTTAGGATGAATACCTCTTCTCTATATTTTAAAATGAAACTAACTGAACAAGCGCACACAAGTTATCATTCACATCACCATCTATCTTTTTTAAATGATTTAAAAATATACTTTGAATGTAAAAGGGCTAAACAATAAAGACAAACGAATACAAATCTTCAAATGGTTAGACGAAAAAAAAAGTTTATGCCTACTTCAAGAAAGTCACTTGACACATACTTTAGCACAAACATTAAAAGATGAATGGGACGGAGACATCTATATCAGTGGACAACATACCAATAAATAAGGCATTGCATTTCTGATTAAAAACAATATAGGGATCACAGTCGATAACTTTAACGAAATAATAATTGGCAGACAAGCAAGTATAGATATCAAAATACATTAAACACAATTAACATTGATCAACGTCTATGGCCCTAACATAGATGATTCCACTTTTTACAAAACATAACAATCCTTTGTTATCAATAACCAAGATAAAAAACATTATAACCGGTGGTGATTTCAATACTGTTCTTAACCCATTATTAGATAAAAAGAAGGGAAACCTTTATGCTCATTCTAAAAATAAAAACAATTTGAATAACATAATTGAAAACTACAATATGATAGACATCTGGCGTACAACAAACCCAAATGAAAGCAAATACACCTGGCACTCAAAAACAAAACCAACAATATTTTGTAGATTAGACTATTTTTTAATATCTGAGTCACTTTGCAACATTATTGACACCTGTAGCATAAAACCAGGATTTATGACTGACCACTCTCTAGTTGAACTTAAACTGCACAAAATAGAACCTGAAAGAGGCCCAGGATACTTTAAAATTAATAACAGCATCATATTAGATACACAATATCAAACACAAATAAAACAGGAAATATTAAATACAGTTCCAAATAATAAAGATGCGAACCCAAACACCTTATGGGAAGTAATTAAAGGAAATATACGTTACACAACAATAAGATACACAACATTTAAACAAATAGAAACACACAAACTTGAAACTGAAACCATCAAAATCATTGAAACACTTGAAAAACAATTGCATGAAACAAATACTAATGATACCACCGCCATTGAAAATGAAATAACATAAACAAAAAACAAGTATTAGAAGGAATCTATCATACACATCTCAATGGAATAATACTAAGAGCGCGTGCACAGCATGTTGAACACAATGAGAAAAATACAAAATACTTCGCAAACATTGAAAAACGTAGAAGCGAACAAACAACTGTACACAAATTAGTAGTCAATTGCGAAGATATTACAAACAGAACTCAAATATTAGAAGAACAACTTTTATTTTTCGAAACCCTATATAAACAAAAACATGTTGAAAATAACACCCTTTTTAAAAATACACATCATGCTTCAAATCAAGAGGAGACACTTTTGTGTGACGAATTACTTAATTAATATGAATTAGCACTAAATGAAATGCAAAATAACAAAAGTCCAGGATCTGATGGCATCACTATCGAGTTTTACAAAAAATATTCTGGAATGATATTAAAACACATTTAATTAAATCACTAAACTATTCATTTAACAACGAAAACCTAACTACACTTCAAAAACAAAGTATAATATCACTCATTCCAAAACCTGGAAAAAAATTAGAAACCTTATCAAACTTGCGCCCGATTAGTTTACTAAACAATGATTATAAAATTGCAACTAAACGTATATCAAACAGAATTTAAAAAGTATTACCATCAATCATTTCAAGATCACAATCCGGTTTCATTAAAGGACGTTACATTTGGGAAAACGTACGTCTGACAATTGTGGCATTATTTTCTATGCAGACTTCGAAAAGGCTTTCGATTCACTTGATCATTCGTTTATGTTCTATTGCTTAAAAAATATGAATTTTGGTGAAAGTCTTATTAGATGGGTTAAATTGTTTTATACCGATATTAACAGCATAATTATTAACAAAGGCTTTTTTTCAAACAGTTTTAACATCGAACGAGGGGTAAGACAAGGATGTCCACTTTCATCCTTGCTTTTTATTATATGCATCGAGTATCTATCACACTATATCCAATCAAATACACATATAAAGGGAATATCGCTAGAACCAGACGAAGAAATTTAATAGTCCCTATTTGCTGACGATGCAACTTACTTTTATAAAAAACAGTAGTGACTCATTTAATATTTTTTTAGAATCGCTAACCCTTTTAGGAATGGCATCGGGTCTCAAACTAAACAAAAGTAAAAACACTGTGCTACGAGTAGGTAAATTCAAACAAAGTAATATCCATCTTAAAAAAGAAAGGAAATTCATTTGGACATCAGATGAAGCAAAACGTTAGGAATAACTTTTACAAACAATGAAAATGAAACAATTCTAAAAAAAACATATTGCCTAAATTACAAAAAAATAAATTGTTTAAAATCATGGCAGCATCGAAAACTTACACTTATCGGAAAAACACCGTGTTCAAAACGTTTGCACTCACTAAATCAATGTATACACTCACAGTTCTCCCAAACCCACCAAATGATATAATTAAAGATATACAATCAGAAATATTTAATTTCATATGGGAGGGTAAAACTGATAATATTAAGCGAACTCAATTAATTCAATCAGTAGAATATGGGGGTATCCGATTAACGGACATAGATTCATTCCTGAATGCAATCATATGCAGTTGGGTTAAACGATATCTACACAATTCCAATACGAGTAAATGGAAATTATTCTACCAGCAAATCCTAAAAAACATATGGTGATTCCTTAATTTTTGAATGTAATATCAATATTTTAGATGAAATTTCAACCAAAAAACATATTTCTATCTAATGTTCTATCGGCATGGTGTAAAGTTACTCATAATTTAGAAACCAAAATAAACAGTAACACCATTTTATGGAACAATAAAGACATAACCACCAACAACAAGACGTTTTTCTATAAACATTGGTTTGAACGAAACATAAAATATGTAGATCCATTGTACGACTACAGGATAAACGACTTCTATTCTTTTGATAATTTATGCTACATATTCGGAATACATTCAAGTAATTTCCTGATGTACTACACATTGATCAAAAGTATACCCATACACATAAAAGCTGTAACAAATACAAATAACCCACCAAAAACTCAAACAACATTCATAGAAAACATAATTGCACAAAAAAGCGAACAAACTATTTTACACACTTCAAATTAAAAACAATGCCGAAACCTCTTAAGCTCAAACTAAATGGGAAAACCTCCTTGGAAAAACAGAATATAATTGGAAACAAATATGTATCATGCCATATAAATCAACTACTGATAGCTTACTGAGAAATACAAATAAAAACATTCAGAGAATCATAGCTACAAAAAAATACTTTTTTAAATGCAACCTATTCAACACAAATCTATGTGATATATGTAATGAACATATTAAAACAATAAAACACCTTTCTGGGAGTGAAAACATATTCAAACTCTATGGAATCAATTGACAACCTTTTTAGAGAAACACAAATTAAATGTTAAACTATCTCTCTTAGACATCTGTCTAGGAGTAAATACCTTCAAAATACCAGAGGTTAATAACACCGTGAACTACATAATAGTATTAATGACATATTTCATATTCAGCATGAAATACAGAAAACTAACACCTACAATGAACTGTTTCATCAATTATTTAAAATTTAAGATTCAGATTGAAAAAAGAAATAGCCCTCAGCAATGATACACTTCACATATTTGAACATAAATGGAAACACATTAAACTTTCATAAACAAGTCTAGTTTTTTGCTTTTTTACCCACTTTATGCAAATCATCTTTAGTCTTCATTCTCTTCTTCCTTTTTTTAATCTAAAGGAAACCACATGGTCAAAAAGTATATATAAGCATATCTTGTGTAACTGAATATTACTGCTGCATGCTTTCATTTTGTTTTGTGATCATATGCATGTGTACATTGTATGTCTTATATTGAATAAAAAACAAAAACAAAAAATGTTTAAGAACACTTGGTAAATTGATTGTTGCCACTTATCGACCTCTAAAATAAGTAATTTAATGCTTATAGACAAATAAATATAAAAATGGTATGCAGGCGCTAATCTTTGTTTTCGTTTTGTTTTGTGAGATTAAGGAGGCAAGAGATGTGTTGCTAAAAGACAATCCTTCTTTCTACAATAATTAAAGAATGTTTGCAGTTAAGTCTGAAGTAGTATTTTTAATATTTGTAACAAAATCGTTTAAGTATTTCTTGTTTTAGAATAATGTAGTGTTCATTGCTTACGATTGCATATAGAAACGCGCAAACATTTTTATATAATTCCATTCAAAGTGATTAACCTCAAGTTTCGTGAAAACATATTTGTGTCATAGAAAATAGTAAACTTCTCCTGCTAATAGCTTTGGCTGATCATTGAATGCTATGTTCTCGTTAGGGCGTGGCGTTTGCATACGTTCTTGATAAAGTGGTACATCTGGTAAACATGGCTTATGTTGACTCTATATGATCGTTGTGGTTGTCATGAATTCAATTATCAGTGGAATTGAACACTTTACTTGTAAACGTGTAAACAGTAAGTTAATAACCTAACATTTTTATAAAACAATACTTCGTATAATCTAATAACCCATGATGTTCTTAGGCTTTGTACTTTCAACAAAAGACCCATTCTTCCCCTAAACAAAATAACTCAATCTATGTAGGATAGATATATGGTATATGGTAACCATGGTGAACGCCGGACAGTTCTACAATACGTATAATAACAACCTCAATACGTGCAATTATTGATTTGTATGATAATGATATAACATGTAAAGTTCGGTGATCCTTAGACAATGGCCGAACAGAATGATTGATAATGCTTGGTTGGCTAGGAAGATTAACGTCTGATTAAAGCGATAATGCTAGAGACGATGATGGTGCAGAAAGAAGTATGTATTCGTGTCCTTTAGACCTCTTAGCATTACAGTATATAAGCCTTGACATTAGGTGGACCTTATTTAGTGATGAAATGTATCACACTTTGCATGAACTTCCATCAATCCGTACCATTTGCTTTGCTCGTAGAGCAAATGCATACATTATACTTTCATAATAACACTTATTTTTGCACCATATTCATCATAAAGCAAACGACATCAACAACTTGTATAGCGCTGTACTGAAGACATCATCGTTCTTGTCATGCACCAACTGTGTATTTTTCATAATAGCATATAAATTGCCGTTGAGGCTTTATTTGACCTTTTTAAATATTGACAAACTCTATATGTAACCACATCGGCTTCCGCATACTTTACAACAACAGAAACAATGCATTTTTATTTGATTGCCAATTATATATATGTTTAGGGTCAAAACTTGTGCACAACATTTATAATATGAATAGAGGCTATGTGTATATACACAAATGTAGAGAATGATCCAATACAGATCCAAAGGTTTTCTGAATAACTGCACTAGTTCGAGTATTATGCCTGAATCCCCAGCCTTAGTTTTGGCAACAGTATATAAAAGTGACCATTGTGCATTTTATTTATAATCTGAATGCCATTTCGGAAGCTAATTTAAATAATATTTACTAGGGAAAATGCATGTTTGGAAAGGTATGAAGTAGTAATTGTATCTTCGGTACTATTAATTAAAAATATTCCAAACTTTTTGATTAACTTTAAAACTATCATATCTTTATACAACTTGGAAATATGCATACTTTAAGTTAAATTAACGTAATTCTTATTCCAGTTTTATGATTTAAGAATGGATTTATAAAGTTGTATTTTTGTAAGGTTTTCAATTACCAACTTTACATTTGAGTTTGTCTGCGCATGTGTGTGGCTGTTTTTGCGTTTGTATTATATATTTATTTTTATTAAATGTTACTATGTACTGTAAATATATTCTTTTTCCTGACATACATGTACCCGACTATGTTTATATTGCTGGATGTGTATTACGTCATGCAGTTAAACTGCAATAATGCATACAGTGTTTTCCATTAGCTTCACTTCGTTTTCACGTCATAAAACTGTAGTCTTATAGGTATAAAACTGTCGGTTTAAGATTTGAAGATGTTTAATGGACACATGTGTTTCTATTTTTTTAATACTGGTTTGAGTTGCATGTATTATGTTAAAGGGGAAAGTAATCCGGAACGAGTATGACAGTTCTTAAAAAAAACAAAAAAAAAAATCTTAAAACAGAACATTACATTTAGATATTAATAAGTTCACGTAGACAACCTCACTATGTTTGCGATTGCTTATTTTAAATTTGATTACATTTCTTGTGAGGCCCCCATAGATCTACCAGATGAAGCAACATATTAAACAAGTTTGTTGTTCATTCCCTATGTTATTATTTTAAGTATTGCATATGTTGATTTAACATGCATTTACTATAACGTTACGCTCCTAAAATATTTATATATTTTTTATTTACTAAGTATTCTATTGTTTGAACAGAAGACAATACGCACAATACATGGAACTATGAACAGCCGATATGCAAAAAAGTGCTTGGATTTAATGAGTTATTTGGCCGATCACAATGCTTTTTTATCTTTTGTAAACTCGTTATATAAAATATACATATATGATTGTAAATGATGAATGGTAAATGCAAAGTACATCAAAATCAGATTAATTGATATTTATAATCAAATGTAAAGTTGTAAGATCACAAAAGGAACAGGGTACTGCTCAAAATGGCAGGGTCGTAAGAAATATATAGAGGCATTTTTTTAACAATTTAATAAATATAATAATATTTTGTCAATCATAAGGAAATAAGTTTTTACAGCCCAGTTGTTCTGTCGGCTATTGGCTATTTACTAAAACATATATAATGTCAACAGATTTTAACATGTTTCTTTTGACTATTCAAGAAAGGATAGAGAGGGTGGGGCATAAAGGAGCAGGGTGCAGTGCCGTTATTTATTACTTTAGATACTTCCAACAAATCATATCGCTGATATAAACAGCCAACACATAGAGAATAATAGGTTAGTGTTGATTATAGATCAGGTTTATCATGCGAGGCTTAGAAAACAAAAAGCACGAGCCTTGGCGAGTGCTTTTTCGTTTTCGTGCCGAGCGTGATAAACCTGATCTATAATCAACACTAACCTATTATTCTATTTATCCCACTTTTTATTCAAAAAACCTTTTTATTTAAACAAAATTAGTTTTTTATGAGCGTTTGTTGTACTTTGACAATGACTGTATTGTAACCAAGGTCAGTGTATTTCTCCGCGTTCCAAAAATAACCGATGATCGAATTATCACTTTTTTAAATCAGAATATCGTTCTGTGACAATGAGTCGTGCGTTAATAATTACAATTTTATTCATATTGAATTGCAAATCAAAAAGTTTTATAACATCAATATAACATGTAATTGTTATATGCAAGGAACTACATTTGTTTACAACGTCACAACCGCCTAACACCACACACAATTCACTTTCGATATCAAACTAACAACTTTTGATCACGAGGTGCAAAATATTTGCTTCTTTGTAATAATATGTGGTTATTTCGTGACAAAATAACAATGATAACTTGGATTGGAGCTAATTATATACATTAAAATTTTGAATGTGGAAAGTGGCACCAAAGAATTGTGAGGCAAAGTTGTTCGAACGAGAGAAAGACATTTGCTGGTGAAGTGACTGGGTGGGGCGAACATCAACTTGATCAAGATCAACTTGTTCAACGGTAGACAGTGGTTGTCTAGGCTGCATTTCGGCCATAGTTTCAGTGCATGAAGGTGTACACGTGGAAGCTGTTGGGTGGTTACATTTACTGGACTGAGCAAGAATGTTGGAACACTTTTGCTGCTGTTCAACAGATATGGTGGAATAATTGGTTATGGACTGGACATTTTTGTGCCCTGTTATGGCCATGATTTCAGTGGGTGGAATGTTTGCATTTCGAAGTTTTTGGACCAGGAATTTGCGAACTGAGTGGTTCGTTATTCTCTTGTGCTCGGGAAAGCCGGCATCTTTTGCCATGGCCTTCAGCATCTGACCTAGNATATATATATATATGTGTACTACAGATTTAAACCATGTCACAAATATTAAAATACAAGGATAGCACAAAAAAGGAAGTAAATCCTTATTTCCGTTGTGGTCCTTAATATATTTTAATAAAGTTGACCTAGGAACAACAACTAATTAAACAATTATGAGTAAAATTGAATACTTCTTTAATCTCAGAGATCATTGTCATAGACATGAAGTAAATATCACAGAATATACATTGAATTACTTTGAACTATTAAAATACAAATAAAAATACAAAAAACAAAACGCAAAACAAAAAACTTAAATAGTAGCAAGCAAATGGGTTTTGACGGTGGACTTGAAATTGAGGAGATCTACCAGATGAAGCAACATATTAAACAAGTTTGTTGTTCGTTCCCTATGTTATTATTTTAAGTATGCATATGTGGATTTAACATGTATTCACAGTAACGTTACGCTCCTAAAATATTTATATATTTTTTATTTACTAAGTATTCTATTGTTTGAACAAACAAGACAATACGCACAATACATGGAACTATGAACAGCCGATATGCAAAAAAGTGCTTGGATTTAATGAGTTATATGGTCGATCACAATGCTTTTTTATCTTTTGTAAACTCGTTATATAAAATAAACATATATGATTGTGAATGATGAATGGTAAATGCAAAGTACATCAAAATAAGATTAATTGATATTTATAATCACATGTAAAGCTCTAAGATCACAAAAGGAACAGGGTACTGCTCAAAATGGCAGGTACGTAAGAAATATATAGAGGCTTTTTTTTAAACAATTTAATAAATATAATAATTATTTTGTCAATCAAAAGGAAATAAGTTTGTACAGCCCAGTTGTTCTGTCGGCTATTGGCTATTTACTAAAACATATTCAATGTCAACAGATTTTAACATGTTTCTTTTGACTATTCAAGAAAGGATAGAGAGGGTGGGGGCATAAAGGAGCAGGGTGCAGTACCGTTATTTATTACTTTAGATCTTTCCAACAAATCATATCGCTGATATAAACAGCCAACACAATCCATTTATAACTTGTCCGTCAAAATTTACTTCTTGCAGAAGTACAAACGACAGACGAATCGATTGTCTGTAAGATTGTTAATCTACTTTTTGGAAAAATCAAATACTTTCTTCACGCATGTGATTAATGAAGCTTAAACCTCAACAATACAATTTTACCATCTGTTTGATTGTTAAAATCCTGTAATTTAAACATACAATTTTTTTTTTTTTTTAAAAGGCAGTGTTAATGTTTTGTATTCGATACACATGTTCACAAAAAAAATCGAATCTGTTGTATATACATTTGTTTAACGTCAATGATGCCCTCGAACATATAACTCATGGCAGATTTCGACAAAAACTATAGTTTAATATCCTTGTTATAATTAAGAATACCAATTTTTTTCATGCAGAATTTTTCATACATGTGTTTATTATGTTAACATGTGTTTATGACCGCCGTCTTATATAGAAACCGGAGCGAAATTTATTCTAACGATGTCCTTTAATGATTAATATTAGTAAATTATAATACTAAATGTTGGTTAATAATTTCTATTAATATCGATACGTTTGATGGTCGTTTTTATCAATTACCCAATGCTGTTGCTAAACAAATTATGTCAAAGATTTGTTGTTATCATTTCAGATACATTGCCATTCTATATCCCGTTCGACCAAGGATTCCCAAACGCCACGTGATTGTGGCCAAAATCTTCATCTGGCTTTCCTCCATCGCATTGGCATTTCCGAACCTACTTTACTTTCAAACGACTACTTATCCTGCTGGTTCAAAATGCGACATCACGTGGTCAATAGAAACGGACCTAGCGTAAGTATATTGCTAGCTTGCGTCTTCATAAGCATATACAATCCCTGTTATTAAAGTGGTGAGATGAGGTCAATCGTTAATGTCTATCTTGTAAGAAGCTATTGTATGTGCATGTCTTGTCATAGCGTTGTTTATAATGAAAAACGACTTATTAAAATTGCGCAATTAATCTTTATGAATGAATCTTTCAATATAAATAACCGACCTATAATATTGTGACAAAAAGAAGGAAATGTTATGTTGGAAGGGGTAAATTGATTACATTACACTTCTACATAAGGCTGGCCTAGACCTACAACAGAAAATGTGGTATGCAAATATAACATGTCATTATAATTTTTGCACATATTTATATATTATGAAAGCTGTCATTTACTGTTCTTATGCACTCTGTGTACCCACATTTAAACTTTGTTGATACATTTCTATAGATAACTCACGCCAACATCCTTTTTTATGGGTATGTTCTTTACACTATAAACATAGAAATCAGTTTTATGGAGGCTAATTCAATCTTATCGTACATCTTTATATCTGTTTTAACTCCACGGTGTAAATTGACATATAAAGCTCAAATTTGGAACATCTACTTTAGAAGAAGTATGTTACTTTATGACAGTGCTTTAATTTGTAGAAGTTCCGGCAATAGATCTTATAAATATTCTAACTTGAGTTTATATTGATTTTATTGTTGCTGTTTTTGTCATTATTTTGGATAATGCTTCAATTACTTTATGATACCATTATACATTGTAAGTATATTATTGTATAGAATGCTTTTATATGTCATTCGTGTTATTGTGTGGACGAGGAAAAAGGCAATTTACTTGAGTAGTATTATTGTAAAACTGAAATATGATCAGCGGCATAACATATTTTTTGTACTTTTTTGGGGTTTACCATTTTATGACACCAGAATGCAAAAGAACCTCATTATTTTGATGATGATGCGTCTTATGTTTTTAACATAGCTATTCAACTGAAAGCACAGTATAGACGACACGCATTATAGAAAATGCTTGTGGTCTTAAATATTTGTTTTGTTTATTTCACTCGTGACAATTAAATAATCATTATTAAAATATAACAATTATGATAAGACACACCAATCAGAAAATATTCTGTATACATCTTTAATGTAGTTTCATGCATTTACAGATTCACTGGCCGTACCTCCTCCGACAACTTTTCAGGTACCACTATCTGCTTCTCGTGCTAAACTTCCTGTTCCGCTCGTCTCCGCCTACTCTCGCGTTGGGATAGAGTTATGGGGAAGCAGGGCTATTGGTGAGGGGACGTTCATCCAGACAGACAGGGTCAAGTGGAAACGAAAGGTACTTAGGCAAACATTGCAAAGGAACTAACGTAGATTTAAGTCATGTTGTTCATTCATTTGCACTTATGAAGAACGCTGAGAATGGCTAGATATATTTATGAAAAGAAATGTTCAAGGCTCTATGCAAGTCAAAACAAAAGAAATCTCTTAAAGACAGAGTAAATCCTAAAGAAATGTATACTACATAAGGCCTACGTGCAAAAGCAGTCTCTAGTCGACAAACAATTATGGGACCATCAAAGCAAATGACCCGTTCACTCGGTTCTATCTAATGATAAAACCTTGCAGTGATGAAGTATGCACAACTGTTTCTTACCCAACGTATGAATACAATAATATTTCAAAGATAAAATTCCTTTATTTCATTGTTGTAGGTGGTTAAAATGATGATTGTGGTCGTTCTAATATTTGCTATATGCTGGCTACCAATGTATACCTACTTTCTACTGACCAGTTACTACAAGTCTATTACCGAATACGAATACATCCAACAGATCTACATTATCATCTATCTGATGGCCATTAGTAACTCCATGTATAACCCGATCATGTATGGATGGATGAATGCAAGGTAATGACTTTTGTTTTACAAAACAATGCATTACATAAAAACACAGACACGTGTGTTTTGTCATAATTTATAAGGTTACAAATAGCAGCGGAGATTGGCTTTCTTATTTTATGTATATGTACATACATATATCTTCCTCTTGACCCAGTGGTTAAGACGTTCGCCTGCGGGGCGGAAGTTTGCTTCACAGGAGGGAAGCCCATATTTTTTTTATTTTTTTGTATATATGCTTTAATAAAGAAAAGGAGTTCAACTTCGTCTTTACATCTTTACTGTAAACCATGTAACTTGAAAAAAAATTAACGAATCAACTTCACACCGGTTGTTTTCGAAATCTAATAAAATAATTTATCAGGAAAAATTAACATCAGTACCATTGATCCAGCAGTTTTTCGATACCAGCCCTCAGAAGTCGACACTCACGGTACAATTTTTTGGTTTGATACAAGTATGTCTAAATTAGCTTAAATTTCCGATCGCTTAAAACAGCAGAAACACAAAGATTACATGACTTTTCGACATTAAAACGGTTATTTCCCGTTCAATAAATATTAATAAATCGATAACAATACATTTTATAGTCATTCACACACCATCAAAAGTGTCTTTCACTCTGATTTGTAAATAAACCACCAAGAGGTTTCATTTTTGAAGGAAGTATTTGAATCCTCTGTGTTCGCATGCGTTTGCTAGGTGTCTTTTTATTGGTTGGGCGGAATTTCCCTTGGATCTCCGTAAAAAGTTGAGTGAGAATTGATGAAAATCGACCAATCGTATTTTGTGTTTACAAAATCTCTGACGTCATCAAAGGGTTTGCCAGAGTCAAAATATAATTTTTCTGTTTAGATTTTGTACTTGCGGATCGAAAGACGCGATTCAATGGTGTTTACCATACTTTTTCGATAACAATAGGTATTGTAACCGATTGTAACCGATTGAAAAATGTTTAATGTGCATACAGGTGCTGTTTATCTACCGTTTAATGACTTGGTTATTGAGTTTTAGCTCTTTAAAGTTATCGACATGGAATGGACACACTTGTGTCAGACCAAACACGATTTTGGAAATGGGTCAACTTTTGAGGGCTGATATCGAAATACTGCTAGATCAATGGTACTGATGTTAATTTTTCCCGATAAATTATTTTATACGCTTTCGAAAACAACCAGTGTGTAGTTGATTCGCGAAATATTGTTCGAGTTACATGGTTTACAGTAAAGATGGTCTAGTTTTACGGCGAACGAAGTTGAACTCCTTGACTCTATTAAAGCATATAAAAAATATATGGGCTTCCCTCCTGTGGTTCGCTTACACAGCAGATAGTTAAATCAAATGATACCTATTATCCTACTGCCAAACCTTAAACGATATGAATAGGCAGCTGATATATTTATACATTAATTCATTTTTTCATCTTCAAATACATTTTTTTTTAAACATATTACTTTCAATTGCTTTACCTTTCCTTTGAAAGAGTCGTTGCAAATAAATTTACGTCTTTATGAAATACAAGTCGATATAATTTTGAACGAAAACATGTAAGAATATATGTTTTTATAGAATGTACAAAGCCCTATATTATACATACTGAAATATGCCCTATACGTTTGTGGCGTTTTAATAGCCAACGGTCGTGTAGACAGGTAAAGAAATTCTAACAATCTTAAAAAAAAATCCAAAGAAAACAAACGACCACGTACATACATTCTTGTCGCTAGAACATTTTCACAAAGACGTATATAAAGTGCGTAAAAACAAAAAGAAGGATCAATATACAGCCCAGCCCAGCAGAATTACAAGCAGAATCTTTAATCGTTTGATGAACCTTGTGATACAAACATTTTAAGATTTGACTTGGCCTACCAAAACAATGTATCAGGATAGAAGCTTAAACATTAAACCATCTGATGCTATTGGTTCATTTTGTGCTTGTGATTGATATATGAAAGCAAAGTCAAGTTTCTGAACAGAACTTTTGAAATTGCCATTTTCTTGGAAAAATTGAAGAATTAGTGTTAAATATGTGTGTTGCTTAATTTGGTGTAAATGCGATGGCGGTATTGTTTCAATTGGGTATAATTGCCATAACAAAATTATATTCAATACATGTTCTCTTATGGCATAAGTGCCTGTAGCCAAAGGCAATATGAACTTAATAGAAAAAAAACATGATTAATATACAACACAAGTGTGCTTTCTGTATACGCTATAATCTCTGCAGAACAAGTGTAACAACGATTTCCAAACTTTACTTTTCATTCAATCATGCAAACTGCAACTCATGGATATCATACCTTAACACAGCGCTATCATCATAAGTCACATAGTGCACATATAGTATTTCTACTCTATAATGACTGCACTTATAAACTGTAGATCAGCATACTATATATACTATTGAACAAGCGGCATGTTTATATTTTATGAACAGGCATATACTGGTACATACCTGTAGAACAGCTGTCATTTAATTATTACAAAATACAATAGTCGTTGCACCTGGCAAAATAATATAAACTCTGGAATATTCAATATTATATTGTATGTACTTTATATGTAAGCCCATTGGAATTGGAAAATACCAGGCACTTATCTTCCAAAAAGCTTGGCAAAGATAGCAACACAATGTGCTAGAAATCAACGTGTAGATGTTTGCTTATTGATATCACTTGTTGTATTGGTACATTGTGGTTGTATAGGGTTTTACATGCATTTACCTTTTTAGAAGGAACATGTATCTTTCATAAACATCCGATGCCGTTTTTCTGCTGAAAAAGAGCATTTGGAAAAATAAGGACTAAATATATTGATTTTTTAGGTCTAGATAATTAAATGATTATTTTTGATCGATTGATAATAAACTGTTATCTTTGTTTACCACCACCCCAATCCAATGTATTTCTGGAAAACAAATCCAGTAAAATAAATGCTATAACATTTTTCATGCGAATCTAACTGCGTTCACTTTTCATTACCCCTTATGCAATGTTCGATGTTTCGGTATTTTAAATTTGGAGGAAAAGTAGCTTAAATTAATATTATTTGTGTTTTAATATTCATGGCGTCATGTCAACTTGTTACAGTGGCTAATTGGTTACCAGTAGCTAGTAGAGTTGATTTAAAAACCATTTGTCATGTCTTTAATAGCAATACTAATTCTGCTCCATTATATATGAAGGAACATTTTACCTTCGCTAGCTCTGTTCATAAACACAAAACTAGGTTCATAGCCAAGGCTGTTAAATGTACACACCCTGTTAAATGTGACGAGAATCCCTTCTACTTTATTGAGTGTAGCCGTTACTCCATCCCCTAGGTAAAATGGTTTGGTAAATGGTCATTTGCCTACAGCGGATGCACTTTGTGGAATAACGTGCCACATAATATTAGAGACTCTATAACATATGATGGCTTCAAGTCCAGTGCTAAGGGACATCGTATTAGTCTACTTGATTCTTAACCGTATTTTTTCTTATTTTCTTGTTTTACATATTTTTTGTCTGTAATTTTCTCAGATTGATTGTTAATTGTTTGATGTCACTTAATGTTTACAAGCTTTAAAAGCTAAATACATGTCGTTCTTAGCATTATTTTAGAATAGTTATAGACACTAATTTTTTATATTTTAAAACTGAATAATTTCTAACTATGTGTAACATTGATGTTTTGTGTTATTTACAGTTGCCTTTTTTAAAGGTGACTTGTTGAAGGTGCTCACATCTGTGATATATACTTCTATCTAATTATGCGTTCCTATGTCACACATTACTATATCTCAAGGACCACATTGGATATAAGTGTTTTTCAAACGCGTCTTTGTGTCATCCTTGATATATTATGATGGTTGTCATGGCTTCACTTATGTATTTGTTAATTCATGCATGTTTCTTTCTTACTTAAGTACATGTGTGTGTAATACTTGTATTGCCATGTATATTGATATTGTATATTGAAATAAACCAATCAATCAATCAATCAAACGGATAATAATCGAATAATGTTTACGGTCTCGATGTTGTGGGCAAAAAAGTCCTAATTAATACATTTGCTTTCGGGTTCAAACTGTTGGGTCAATTAAATATTAGTTTTAATTTGTTGACAGAAAGTTACAAATTCTAGTTTTATTTTTTACAATTGGTACGTAAGTATATGTCTCTTATAAGTACTAGTGTGGGTTTCCTCAGTAATGCTTCTTACAGAATGATTAAAGATTGTTGTGTGAACCTATCTCAAGTTGTTATTATACAAAATGCTTTAATATATCCTATAATAAACTCCTACTTCATCAGACATATTACAGGAAATTTGACCCGAAGGGACATTTGTAATACCTATAATTATTGTTCCCTGATGTTATATTACTCTGAGTATGCTTTATTACATCCCCGCACACGGATTTTGATCAGGCGTATTAATGGAGTACATGTAACACGGTTGGTCGGTTTGTCGGTCGGTCAGTCCGCATAAAACGTACGAAAGTTCAGTTTTTAGAGCGAACAACTTTCACATTTTTTTAAAGCGATTAAATTCAAAACTTGAAATAATTGATGTGATCACCGTAAAGTGTCGATTTACCAGATACTTGTAGCATCCACACATTCCCTACTTATTTTCACTTCAATATAGCTAACAAGCCGGTGCTGAGGCAGAGGAGTTTATCGCGTGTGTTGTAAAGCTCTGGCGTGAGAAAAAAACATGCCAAACTGAATAATAATAAAAAAAAAACGTCGTTAAGCATGTACAACAAACACTTTCAACTAATTCGCAAACAAGTTTAAACAATTCTCACATTTAAATGTTGTTAACATTAATCCAACAATTTAATTTGTTCAATCTCTGGTAAAAGATTATACTTTGACACGCGTTTTAGCAATTGAGGTATTTTTTAATACATAAGGGTATACTTTCATTTATAAAGAGATCATTTCCTGAATTGCTTTTTTTTCATCAAATTTTGCATTTAAAAAGAATCTCCCGAAAATACACTTGCAGTTTGAATATTCACAGATTTAACGAGCAGTACACAAACACTGTGTATCACATAAATAACAACATGTGAAGCCTATAATCTTCAGTCCTCTACTTTCAGATTCCGGGAGGGGTTCATACACGTGTTCTGTTGGTGCCCATGTCGCCGTTGTAAGAGGTCAAGGACACAGCTTCGCTTTCGTCGCACGCTCTTCCCGTCCACAGCGAAAGCAATGTCCGAGAAATATGGCTCAGATAGAAACGGTTACTTGATGCACACAATGACGGAGCACGTTGACACGGAATTCTACGTCACTCGACGCAGCAAACAATGCCTAAGCACAGTCCGCCGAGGATCGGCCGGGCGGATGGAGCATGCTCTGTTAAGACCTTGTGGTAACTATAGGTAAAAGAGCAACAAATGCCAAAGCACCGTCCGACGAGTATCGCCTAGACGAACAGAGCACGCCATGCAATGACCGTGTGGCAATAATTGGTAACATATCCTACGGCAGTGAATATCCTGATCAGAAAATAAAGCAGTTTAATGCATATTGAATTTTTGAAGTAACTGTTTTCAAATCGCGATTGCCTGATTAGTATCAATTCCTGTGTGCCAAACAAATTATTCTGACCGGTATTGAACATTTCACAATGTTATCATGCTTTCGTATTTATCTTTAATGACACTTATATCTACATCTGTATAAAATAAAGTACGCTTGGTTTTCATCAAATTGATGCATTTTATGTGTGTATAATGTGCGATATCGTATAGTGCTAAATACAACTTTTTAAATCAAAAATTATGCTAAAATAACGTATTGTTCAAAATGCACACATATGTTGGTATAATTCAAACTGAAAATGCTAAACTTACACATGTATTTGTAAATTGAATGTGAATTGGTTGCAAATGCAAGAAGAATAAATCTTATTTAAATACTATTTAATGTGTTTGGTAAATGTGGAATAAATCTACAACAATTTATGTTTTATGTTATGCCCATTTTAATTCCATGAACATTTGGATTTCAAATCGTGTTTTCAATTCCACATATAGATCCTAAAAGTCTGCTATCTGAAGTATAACCGTTTTTGTTAATTTCAACGTCAATTTAAAACATTATTGCCCACGCAAGAACATGCATGCCTTTCCATAACAGTAATAATGGTCTCATACAGAAATAGTATGACATCTAAGACATTATCGACAACAATCTAGGCCTTTTGAAACCGAAATTCATACAGAATACTTGTGTCATACAAACTATATTTTAAACAACTCTGCTTTAATCATATATTGAAACATTGTAATTGACACTTTCCTGAACAGAAACTTTCAATACACTCACGACTAAAATCAGTGCAGCCAAGTATGTAAAAAAGAATACATCAATCTGCCTATTAGACAGCTATATGTGAATAATCAGAGAGCTAGCACAGAGTACGCGGGATTTGAAAGTCATACAATTTAACTTCAATACAAATTTGTATTATAACTAACGACGTCTTTTGGCTATCAAATATTTATTGAATGACATCGTATTACGTGCAGTTATGGTCCTCTTGACAGACTATTAATCATACATAGTATATATATATATATATATGTATGATTAATAGTTTATATATATATATATATATATCTTGAGGAAGTTTCCAAGTAGTTGTAATCGTCAACGAATAAGGCTATTGAGATGAGAAATAAAGATGATTATATTATAATAATTAAGGCGTAATAAAACTCCAGAAACATTATCCTACGATACATTCTTGATAACATCTTACGCCAGCATTGTATTTAAGGCAAGTGAACTGTCTATACAGTACAGGGTATAACATACAACGTAACATTAACATGATTTATGATGGGATCACGGCCTTTGAACGGTCGATGCAAAACATTTAGGTTAAAACCATTTTGACGACTTGCCAAACCTCACAAATATCACAACAACGTTAATTTAAAAGGGAAAGTATACATTTGACAAAAAAATATATTTAACAGACACAAACCCACAAAGTGATTTTTCTATGGCTATTATTGGACAGGTCATTACAGTTCAATTATTGTTTTATATCGGTTACAATATAAGAATAATGTATCAGGTCACCTTACTTTAAATATAACCATGAAACATTGCATTAATACACAACTTAATAGTGCATTGAACTCATAAGCATTGAGAATGAGAAAAGTAATATAATTAGTTAGGTTATGACAGATAAGTTTATTTTTGATACAATCTTCTTTATTACACAAGCCTTGTATATTCGTGTGAGGACAGAAAATATAAATGAATTAATAAAACTACCAGATTATCATTTTTTTTTATAATATGTTCAAACATGAATCTTCGTGGATCATCTCAAATGGATATTTATCTTTCAGAATACAAAATACAATTGTCAAATATTTAAAATAGATTAGATTTGGTAATTGTGTATTGTCAGTGTGAAATTCACTTGACTTCAAACGTATTCAGTATTGATTACATTCTAAACAACGAACTATTTTTAGTAAAACGCATTTAAAGTTCATAATATAGCAAACACTTAAACTCTAGAAACTCTATCAGGAACGAATTGTGTTTTCTTATTAATTGCTTTATCAACAGAACACTAATGATAAACACAGAAAGAACAAAACTGAGAGCACAGCCTTGTAACGATCAAATTATCCGGTATTTAAACAAGTTTGAGGGCGAGCCCAAAATTTCATTTATACCAGAATTAATCACAAACGCATTTATAAAAGGATGTAAATCAAATGCAGCCATGCAGACAGAACATGAACACTTGAATGTCAATATAAAGAAGTGAAACTAAAGTTGCTCAAGCAGTATTGCATTCCTATTATAAACACTTTCGTGGTACTTTATTTACGGCAAGTGACCAATTGCCAAGCGAACGTGAGGTCACGGGTTCGATCCCCACTGTGGGAGCGTTCTTTAGATCTCCCCAAAAGACACCAAGTACTGGTTCTAGGCCCAAGAAACGTACTCGAAAGCGTTTCAAATAAGCCTGAAAGATACAAACATATACATTCAACCGTTTGTGATTCACGCCTCGTGAGTAATGTAAAATTTTAATTTTCAGTCAGTAACATAGTTAATTTTGATTCTCTAATCGAAATCGTGTCAATGAATAGGTATATATTATAGTTGACTGTAAAATTGCCAATTCACAAGTGCAGAATTAAGCATTGCGATGTCAAGTTGTGCACTATAATGTTTACGTTGAGTGGTTTCAAGTTTTATTAACCATGTTAAGAAGTTGAACTAGCTTCATAGGCAATTAGATACTGAAAAGCCAAAATGTACATGCTCATTATTGGAATATGTTTTTGATTTAAGTGATGAATGCAGTTGGATCCAAAATTGGACTTGATTGAAAATTGAGCCCAAGCGAATACAAACAGCAATATTGTTTCTATTACAGTGTAATATAAAGCAATTAAAGCATGGCCTTGCATAATTACCCATTTCACGTTCTATTGATAAGTGTATCATCAATCAAATAATAATATGTGTTAATTGATAAATTCAAAATTCTAATCAATGTCAGATGCACTTCAAATGTATCATTTAAAATAAGTTTGCATCACAATTACAAAATTTAAATTGCTATCCTGACTAAACGGCAACCTCAACTGCAATTGCGTCTCTGATTATGAATGGATATGTTATTCACTTTTAAGGTATCGTTTAAAGACGTCAGAATATAAAACTTATTCAACAATATAATGCATCCATCTTGCAAACCAATCTTAAGTTAACAATACCTGACAAGTGAGAATTTAACTATAAACGTATTGTAAAAGAATTCAAATCACATTTTCATGTACAAGCACTAACAAAGATAAATCGTCAACATTATTTTGATTGCCGCATATATGCAACTTGTATGGATGCTTAACGACTATCGTTTGTACAAGCCCAACTCATTAAATATAGGATATTATATTATTATGTTTTGTATAATATCCTTCAGGCGCGAAACCGCGTAATACAGTTGTACGATGCCTTTAACGTGTAACAGAAACGCCATTCGTGAAATAGTTAAGTCCTTCTCCACAATCGCCAACATTTTCCAAACTTAAAACTAAAAAAGTTATATGGTTATATGCTATATGATCTTAATGGTGTCGATCAAAGTATGTGTTCACAATTTGTTTCCTATTTAAGTTCCTATTGCATTTTATGAACACTGGTCTGCAATCACGAACATAATGTATGTCATACAATTGACTATCTGCACTAATGGAATCCCGTTCTGTGACGACATATATTTGAGTTTAATTTTAATTCAGTTTTCATGACGTATGTTGAATAGCAACATATACTATGTTCATGGCAATATAAATTTTGTATGTGACGAATGACCAGGGTAAGTTTGTATAAAATATCCAGTCCAGTTTCATCGTATTTCATCAAGCATGAATCTATACTCATTATTCTTGTAATTTCTGGGCGGTTTCGAATGTCTTCATTGCATGTAAACCATATTCAATGTACGTTTTACTTTGTGTAGGAGAAATTGAGCGCTATATTACATGACACACTATTAGACACTCCTTATGCGTTGTCCACTTTACGTCTTCAAAAACGTGCACTTAAACTTTTGAACTCTTTAAACAGCAGTTTCAGAGGTCTTCCCGCACGCCATTACCAGCCAATTATAAGCTGCGTTCAATGCATTTATCTTTTCTCAGAAAGTGCCGTTGATAACAGCAATTATTATCTGTGTTCTACATATGCTGATACTGAATTTTTGTATACTTGTCTGTGTTCGGCATTTACTACAAAAACCATCAGAGCATACAAGTGCATATTTACAATCGATCTTTATTTAAATCTCATTATGTTTAAATAATTACCTTTTGTTTTAATATTAATATATATCTTTGTATATAAAGTAGAAAAAAACGAATGCAGCATACTTGTATGTTTTTTTTTGTAACTATTCATATTCTTCATTTTATAACAAATCATATGAAATATCAGTTGAATGTACTTTATACTTTGTTTCGGAGGTAAACATGTGCTCATGTTCGACCTTCCATGATGAATAACACATAAAGCTCCAGTGCAAAGAAATCATTAATGCGTGTCTGTAATTCCAAACTACTTTGTATAGATGGTTTTCTTTTTCTTTGATAGGCCTTAGTATTCTTGCACAGCAGTATTTATTTAGTATTACACGGACATTTACTCTAAGGGATAATATCTATAGCTATACTTATCGTTCTCTTGTGCTTTAATAAATGTAAGACTGGAGATTTTAGAATTCCTATGTCCAATTGAATTAGGAAATGTACTCGATTTCGAATGAGCATCAACCATTTGTTCTAGATATCGTTAAGTTATAGCTTATGGACATTTGCAGAATACTCGCTCTTGAAAATATAATCTTTTAAATTAATACTGTTGAGTTCTTATGGTTTGTACTTATTTGATGGTATAAATGAAAGTTTTAGTTTAACTATATATTCTGTCTATTCCAGTAGCTTGTTATCAATATACAATCCACACAATTAGTTTTATTCTGGCTTCTTAATTGCATCACGGTGAAAATATATTTTCGTCAATACGCGCTCAGTCAACCAACTTAAAAAAACGGAAAACATATTTCATTAAAAAACAAATATTGCCGGTCGTCATACTCACTTAGAGAGTTTTGGAAGTATTGTGCAAATCTTAAACGTGTGGCGTTGGAGATCGCCTAAGCTCAGTCGAGCAGATCGCGGCTCGTTGCCATTTATGCAATTTATTTTTTATGTATCAGGCTGATCAAACATGGTTGTTGTATTCCAATAAAGCATCGCTCAGAGGCTGGAAACGATTATCAATACAAAACCCATGAATCCATAACGGTGCAAGCAAGAGCTACCGTGTTAAATCAGCCGTTAAAGTCGTCATTCTTAATAAATTGATTCAATAAAATAAACACTTGTCTTTGAATGTGTTAATTCGCTGAACACGAACAATGTAAAGATAACGTGTTTTCCAAAAAATGTGTCCACTTATGTTGCACATAGGAATTATCAAGCCCTGCGTAAAAAAGGGAATACACAAGATAGATGTTCAAGTAACTGGACATTAGCAGATAGCTCTGAAAGTGGTCAGTTACCAGTAGGAATTATAAAAATGGACATGTTCTGCAAGTCCAGAATCTCATGTCGAATAAATTTGTATGTCTGTGTTAGCATTCTTTACTATTAAGTAGACAGTGATATATCATTCAAACATTTTATGTTTCAAGCAATCCTTACAACTTTTCCGATATTTGCTTGCTTGCTTTCTTCAATCAAACCAACGAATGATCCTTTTCGTCAAAATAAATTACGGTGCAGAACGCATACATTTAAGTATTTACCCTAAGTGTTTAACCTATTTCAATTGGTACGGTTGGAAAACGTGTCTATTTATTCTGTAAGACGCTTGAATCCGCTTACGTGAATGCATTTACATACAACAATCTATGAATAATAAACGTTGTTGTTGGTGGTGGTGGTGATGGTGATGGTGGTGATGGTGCAGGGGTGGTGGTGGTGATGGTATTGTTATTTGGGTTGTTGCGAATGTTGTTGTTTTTGTTATTCGAATAGTAACTTATGTTATCAGGTAAATCAAAGATAGGTCATTTCGGGTGAAATACACACCAGCTCTATGAACGCATAGATTTTCTTGAACATTTGATAAATGGGCCAATGCTTCACGTAACTGACAACGTTTTTACGTGAATACTGTGTTTTAATTAAGTTTAGTCTCAAGGATGACGGTAGCATTATTTAAATTGAACCGAAATAAAGAACCATATTGTGTGTTGACGTTTGATCAACGTATTAGAATATTTACTTACATTCGTATTCATAATCGTAGCAGAAGAAGTAGTAATACTATAAGTAGTAGGAGGTGTAGTAGCAGAAGTGGTTGAAGAAGTAGACGTGGAAGTAGTAGTAGTAGTAGTAGAAATTGTTGTAGTAGTAGAAGTAGTAGTAGTAGTAGTAACAGAAGTAGTAGTAGAAGTTGTAGTAGTAGTAGCAGTAGCAGTAGTAGTAGTAGTAGTAGTAGTAGTAGTAGTAGTAGTAGTAGTAGTAGTAGTAGTAGTAGTAGTAGTAGTAGTGGTAGTAGTAGTAGTAGAAGTAGTACTAATAGTAGTAGTAGTAGTTGTTGTAGTAGTAGTAGTTGTAGTAGTAGTAGTAGTAGTAGTAGTAGTAGTAGTAGTAGTAGTAGTAGTAGTAGTAGTAGTAGTAGTAGTAGTAGTAGTAGTAGT
>VMBQ01000946.1:0-73436 GCA_007657795.1 Dreissena rostriformis | reverse complement strand
TGCTCAACACAGGACTGTTTAAAACACCATATCGATTTTAACACCCCACCCACTCAGAACCTAAATATGGTAAATGTATCAATACATTAACTGTTCAATTTCAACAATTCCCCTAAGTGTCAGAAAGTGTCAGAAAACAGACTTGTATCGGAAGACTGGATTTAAAATGAAGCACATCAAGTTCCGTGAAGAGAGATGGCAGGTGCAGAGTTCCTATCATTTCCACGCCGTCACCACAATTCCCTAGATAATTAACCGTTCCAAAATTTCGATCTTTATGGTTTGAATTAATTCATACATTTCAATAATTTTGTTTGATGTTTAGCTAATTTCAGGTATCAAATATTATCAATTGCAAACAGATAATGTGGACATTTAAGTTATTAAATTCTATACCACAAGTGATGGGCCCACTCACGCATTCAAATGATGTTAACATTCAAACTGTTCCCATCTTCATTAGCAGTTATTCTTCCAATTTAATGAACAATGAATGTTTTGATTATAACTAACAATAATGGCCATTTGATCCATAGAATCATTGACTGAACAGTTAAAATAATTATTGGTCCATGTCAAGCGTAACGACTGCTCACAGGTTGTGACCACTTTGTTTAATGGTTCTTAAGGAATAATAGTAATATTTGTAATCTATTGGTTACAGCTTAGTTATTACTTAACCTGCGAAAAGGTTAAAACTATCCGTTAGTAATGTAGGTCCGGAGAATTATCAATTGCCGATACAAAACACGCATGACTTGAAACGATAATTGCGTGGATTCAAAGAAAGTAAATAGAGTAACGATACCTCTCACAGACTTAGCAAATAATTTAAAATCACAAGATACGTTATTGTTAATTAACATGTTTAGATGCAAAGAAATTAAATTTAATGACAATGCTAGAGTTTTAATAAAATGATATTTTAGTTGTGTTACCAGAAAATGGTCATTGTATAACATTAACAGGAGTACGTTAAACTTCAAAGATATATTGATAACTTATATGCATATACTGATGTCGTATAAAGTATGAACAAGTCTTGCACATGCAAATCATAAGCCTGATATTTTGAGACAAAGGCGTTTTTATTCTTTGTTATATCTCCATCTGCATCATAGATGTTACACTTCTCGTTTATTGTGGTGTTTGTGCCACGGTTCTATCAGCTCTATTTATTGTTGCGTCAGCTCTATTGTTGATGTTCAGATTTTGTGAGGCGATGTTCCAGCAACTTTACAGGTTTCCGTTATTGTAGTATCAATATAACAACCCTTTGACATTTTGAAACCAATAACGCGACGCCCTCATAGAAAAGAATGTATAACTGTATGGTTCTATTTTTCTAATCAACGACGAGAAGTAGTTGATACTTGTTTTGTATTATTTTCATCGCGCCTATGAACACGACTATCCAGATGATCTAGAATACATCCGATCACGGAGCATGTGAATACTTAATAAATTGAAATACAGTTTTGACAGTTTTTAATATGAATTGTTGTGCTATGAATTATTTTTCATTTACACTTAAAGCCCCTATTACGCTCAAAATAAACGGAAAATAAATGGAAATTTCGTTAAATATTTCGTAAAATAAAGTAAATACATAGACAATTAGTGTTCCTTATAGCAATAGCCAAAATGTCAACGCAAGATTTGTTCTGGTAACAAAGTGTTTTTTTTGTGCAAAATTTTATTTTCACATTAGTGTTTTACATACATGCATGCTATTAACAAAGGAATCATGAACCTGTAATAGACGGGTGTTTATAAATAAAGTTGTAATCATACTTACATATACAACTCATATAGTTTTATATTTAATGTTTTTTCATTATATTTTATATTTCTTACAAAAAAACTAAGTGCAAATACATCCTAAATTAAACAAGAGCACCGCAGAGCGGATGCAAACGCTCGGCTGCGGGTGAAGGATGACCTTGACCTCTCACCACTCAAACTGTGCAGCTCCATGAGATACACATGCATGCCAAATATCAAGTTGCTATCTTCAATATTGCAAAAGTTATGGCCCATGTTAAAGTTTTGGGACGAGCTGGCTATGACAATACCTCGGGTTTTCTTCGAAAACAGCCGAGCTAATAAAAATATATATACGATTGTATATCTTCTAGTTAATAATGTTGCACATACGAATTAAAACATGATGTTTAATACAAAAAGGCAATGCATTCTTACCAAAAAAGAACAGAACAGATGTGATTACCAATATTTAGTGTAAGTGTTATGATTAATAAAGTCTTTATAAGAGATATCTGTAAACAAGTTTGACAAAGAAACAGTCTTTCAATGAATTCTTCATCTGTTTTAATTGTAGTTGTTTATTTTTAAACGTTTGCTTCATACTATTAACAAGTCCACATTTTATCGAATTTAACAATGGTGTGAAACAACACTCACAATCTATGAAAAATACATAAACAACAACAACAACAAATACATTAACAACAGGAGCCTCGTGACAGACAAATCAGCAGTTCCCTATCGTCCGATGCTGTCATATTAAGAACAGGATCTCCAAAAGTTAAATTTATCTAAGTATTTTTTTTATTATAGCTGCATGTAGATTTCAGTTTCAAATTATTTCTATGACCAAAGCCATACCAATTTAGGTCTTCCGAAAAAAAGCTTCATGTTCAAAATGTAGCCTTCTATCAATATATACATGTATATATAGTTTCGTAAACCGAAATTAAGTACTTTTTAAATGTCGCAGGATCAAGATTTTAGGTTTCACTTATTCCTGTAACCATAGCAACCACAAAGGTTGTATTACGAACCAACTTTCATATTCCCAATATGGCCCTCTATCTACATACATTTATTCATCAACATTGCTTCAGTAGCTGTTTAAGTTGCCGCAGGATCCAGATTAGGATGGACAAACGGACAGATGGACAGACGGGCGTATGGACAGACGGGCGTATGGACAGACGGGCAGATGGGCAGACTGACGAACCGGGGCTAAATTGGTAAGGGACTTATCACTTTAAGGATGAAGAAATCACAACTACAATGTATACAAACACTATGTAAAATACAACACCAATAATTAATTCTTAACTATATATATATATATATATATTTTTAAATGTATGTTTAAATAAATTAACAACAACAACATCACAAAAATACAAAAACAGAGTGTACTTGGACAAAAAGTATGATCGATTAAATCCTTGTATTTTATCGTTTAGTTTACACTAAAATATCATTGCATTTAATTGTATAATGCAATTTTCAAACACTTATACATTAATGAAAGTACCGATGATATTAAAAAAACTGCATTCTTTTTCTTTGGAAGGAAATCAATACAGTATATAAAGCGGCTCTTTAAATAAAAACGAACGATGAACACGAACATAAATTACTAGAAGTAAAACTTACTTTATTACCATATCTATATTTTCAATGCTCCGGAGATGACGGTAATTGGAAAGTATGTTTTGTTAATTTTCATTCTTTGATTTTAAGGGTCATTTTAAACATACAGCCTACATTTACTTCCTTTGCGATTAAGTCATTTAGTATACATACAGTGTTTATTTACTATTTTCGCTATTAAGAAACTTATCGTGCTTACATTGGTCATGTATAAATTTCAAGAGCAAGATGGTTTTGATTGATGCAGTGTTCGTTTTCTTCCTTTGAGATGAAGAAACTACGCTGTTAACATGTGTCTACATACATGGTTATTAAGTAACTTATCAAGCTTATAAAGTGTAATTTACTAATTTGTAGATGAAGTAACCTATCAATGATACATTGTTCATTTAATTCATTGGGGTTAACAGCACTTAAAACACACACACTATTTTTGTACTTCTTGGCAAATGAAGTAACCCATCAAGCTTACAGTGTTCATTTACTTCGTTGTAGATTTAGTAACTTATCAAGCATCCGGTGTTCATATTTTCATTAAAAAAATAAGTCGCTAATTGAGCATAGCGTGTGCAATGCTTCAATTTGCACGTCTATATTGCGGTGTTGGTGAACCTCATTTTACACCCTTATTTGATGAATATTGCAAACACGTCGGCTTTGGAGATTCCTGAAACAAAAATAAAAAATAATTAAGTAAATATCTTCAAGTTCTGTTTATAAATTGGGGATATGGAAAGTGAGCGTTCAACGGCTTGAAGCATTGGTACTGTCCATACACGGTAAGACTGTCTTCCAATATTAGTATACAGCCACCCATCTGATTGTTTATGCACACATCGTAAGGCAGTCTTTCCAATATAATTATACACCCACCCATCAAATTGTTTCTGCATACATGGTAAGGCAGTATTCCAATATCATTATACACCCACCCATCTCATTGTTCCTGCACACATGGTAAGGCAGTCTTCCAATATCATTTTACACCCACCCATCTCATAGTTTCTGCATTCATGGTAAGGCAGTCTTCCAATATCATTATACACCCAACCATCTCATTGTTTCTGCACACATGGAAAGGCAGTCTTCCAATATTATTATACACCCACCCATCTCATTGTTCTGCATACATAGAAAGGCAGTCTTCCAATATCATTATATACCCACCCATCTCATTGTTTCTGCAAACATGGTAAGGTAGTCTTCCAATATCATTATACACCCACCCATCTCATTGTTTCTGCATACATGGTAAGGCAGTCTCTCAGTATCATTCTACACCCACCCATCTCATTGTTTCTGCATACATGGTGAGGCAGTCTTCCAATATCATTATTCACCCACCCATTTCATTGTTTCTGCATTCATGGTAAGGCAGTCTTTCAATATCATTAAACATTTTCCCATCTCATTGTTTCTGCATACATGGTAAGGCAGTCTTTCAATATCATTAAACATCCACCCATCTCATTGTTTCTGCATTCATGGTAAGGCAGTCTTTCAATATCATTATACACCCACCCATCTCATTGTTTCTGCATACATGATATAACAGTTTTCCAATATCACTATACACCAACCCATCCCATTGTTACTGCATACATGGTAAGGCAGTCTACCAATATCATTATACACTCACCCATCTCATTGTTCCAGCATACATGGAAAGGAAGTCTTCCAATATCACTATACACCCACCCATCTCATTGTTACTGCATACATGGTAAGACAGTCTTCCAATATCACTATACACCCACCCGTCTCATTGTTCCAGCATACATGGAAAGGAAGTCTTCCAATATCACTATACACCCACCCGTCTCATTGTTCCAGCATACATGGAAAGGAAGTCTTCCACTTCATTATACACGCATCCATCTCATTGTTTCTGCATGCATGGAAAAAAAGTCTTCCAATATCACTATACACCCACCCATCCCATTGTTACTGCATACATGGTAAAACAGTCTTCCAATATCATTATACCACCATCCATCTCATTGTTCCAGCATATATGGAAAGGAAGTCTTCCAATATCATTATACACCCACGCATTTCATTGTTACTGCATACATGGTAAGGCAGTCTTTCAATATCATTATACACCCACCCATCACATTGTTTCTGCATACATAGTAAGGCTGTCGTCCAATATCATTATACACCCACCCATCTCATTGTTTCTACATANGTAGTAGTAGTAGTAGTAGTAGTAGTAGTAGTAGTAGTAGTAGTAGTAGTAGTAGTAGTAGTAGTAGTAGTAGTAGTAGTAGTAGTAGTAGTAGTAGAAGTAGTAGCAGAAGTGGCAGCATCACGAGTAGCAGCAGCAGCAGTTGTAGAAGAAGAAGACGTAGTAATAGTAGTAGTAGAAGTGGAAGAGGATGTAGGTATAGTATTTGTAGAAGAAGAAGGCTGAAGACGACGGCGAAGAAGTAGTAGTAGTAAGGATGCAGTACACTATTAGAAGTAGTATAATTGTAAGTGTTAGAATAAGAAATAGGACAAGTTAACACAAAAAATTAGAAAACATAAACTGATGCCACAGTAACCTTATGCCTTCGATGTTTAGCTGACCAAATGGTCGAATTTGTAGAATGTTTTCTGGTATGCTTTTGATGCGAGAATTCGTTTGAAATCAGACAAGCTCTATTTTCAAGATGCATGGGTTACATATTCAGCCAAATTAATGTATCTGTACAATGTGAGTTGTATAACATAGAGAATTGCGTAAGATAATCTGTAAAAGTACCTGTTTTTGTAGCCATAGCTCACAGCAGATAAGAAAAAAAGAAATTGGTTTTCCGTACGAACTGTCAACATATGTCTTATCTTACTGACGCTGCTAATAAGTTTATGACATTTGTGTTATTTGCTACGCTTGAGCATGTTTATTTTGTCTCAGCTCTTTTAGCAAAGAAAACAAATCTAATTTGTTCGCTATGAAATTTGTACACCATTCGGTGATTACATCTTTCACTTATCACAGCGGTCTAGCGAAATTAAATCTTTGAGAACTAATAAGTAAAACATATACATGTCATAAATTGTAACAACATTTGACCGACTGTAAGTGTATAGGTAAAGAATTAAATAAGTAACATGAATAGAGTACATATGTCTTAAGATATCATCAACCGATTATGATCAATAGTAATTTATTAAATATCAATTATATAAGATATGTAATTTTTCATCTCACCCGACCGAGCCCAATTTTTGGTGCCGAAACTAAAGTTTTCTTTGGTATTCCAGGTCGAGTTGTAGAACATGTTCGCTAAATTCGATTGTATTTCCAAATGTACATTAACAATGTAAAGAAAGAAATATCCTGCAGAGAGAATCGGAAGATTCCGTCGTTGAGCATCACTATTACAATGGAAAAGAAAGTGTGTATGGTAAAAAAAGGGTTTCCAAAACAAATATTTCGATTACATACAAACCATTTTTTTCGTTGATGTCAGATGAAATAAACAATTTATTTTTAGCCTAAACTCATTCGGGCTCCACAATAATGTCAAGTCTACAACTGATGCCATCTTTCACTTTGGTTTATGATTCTGATTGGCACTTAATATCGTCATTGTCTTAAAACGTGGCACAATCATCAGTTAATATTTTTTTAAATAGCTGAAATAAAATCAACAGTACAGAAAGTTGGGAAGATCTTGTAAGAAATCATAACACATTTGATGCTCTCGTCGTGTCATGGATTCATATGAATTCAAACGCTTGCAATGATTGGTCTATAAGGCAATATACATCAGGATTGTCAAATGAACTGGTATTGTTCTCGTTAAGAGTTCAAGACGTACATTTGAATTTAGAAAACTAACAAATTGATTAAAGATATGTAATAGAAAGTTAAACTTTAGATCCTTGTTTTTATTTATCGTATTAATTGTAAATAAATTAAATATTTGAAAATATGAAACAATCAAATATCGTAGCGCAAATCGTCTCTAAGATATATCTTACATTTTTAAAAAAACCTGTACATTTATTTATTCAAACTGAAAAGTTAAGCGGAATGCACAGAATACAGAAATTATTATAGAGCCGAAGCATTATCAGAGAAATTTGTGTTAACAATCGCTCGTCTTTTAGTTAAGGCTAGTGATTCTGTGCCTACAAAAAACATTTAACACAACATTAAATATAACTTATGAGATAAGGTTAACGCTTTGAAAAGGAAAATGGAAAGCAGTGTGGGGTTAAACCTAACAAAATAGGGCGCCGAACCTCACATACCCTTAAATGAATCACAAACATCACTCGTGTAAATAAACAAAAGACAATAATTGAAGACAGTAACATCTGTCAAAATATCATGATTGTCTTATAGTTCATACAAGCGTGATGTTATTGGCATTAATGTATACGGCCTTGTTCAATTACACGTCAACAGAATTGTCTCCCTAAACATATTGCAAGAGGCATATGCTTTTTTAACACGCAATACAACTTATGCTAGACAATCAATTCACTTCTCTCTGGTGCAAACTCTAGAAACGACAATCAGAAATTCCTCAATATCAGAAGCATACATGGGCAAACAGAAAGGATCATAACATGCCTCTTTGTCTTTGGTTTATGTATCTGGTTGGTGGCTACCAAGGGTATAATAATAAAGTAACCCCCTAACAGACGGATGTTTGTTTGTACAAACGTTATTTCAGTCGTCGATCAATTAAAGTGTTCGCTATAAAGTAAATATTATAGTCACATTCCATGACTTTGAAAAAAATATATAGCGTATATAATTATATTGTTTGTGGTAACGTAATTTCCCTGTGGGTTTGTTTTCTTTACAGAATAAATAATTCTGTGAAATAAGTTAATATATCCAACATGAATTATAGGTTGGTGCAAATAAGTTCCTCACTTCCGCTAAGGAGATTAAGGAAAGGGCACTAATGTGTAATGAACTTTCTAAAAAGAGCGTTGTCGTCCTAATCAACATAGATAAGATTGATATCTAGAAATGTTTTTCTTAATCCCTTTCTCCAAACCACGAATCGATACTTTGAGCAGACGTCATTGATAAAACGAGTTTCATGTCATTCGAAGGGATTTGCCGCTTTCTTGTAAACCACTTATCACTTGTTTGTGACCGCATTCAACTAACATGGCTTGACGTACTTTTAACGCAGATATTTTGTTATCCAGGGAAAAAAATGTCAATAAAGTGTTACCCATCAGTTTCCAAAAAAATTATGCACATACTGTGAGTATGTAATATTTGTATCCTTGTAGACACACATTGCTTTCACCAAACAATCTGTCATTTATGAATTGACATGTAGACAAAAGTTTAGCAGAATCATTTTGTCGCCACTTTACTTGCTTCAATACATATTAATACCATCAGCAAGAACAGAATTACTCTCGGACAACGGGTGTTACCAAGTGATGGTATATTAATAACTTCGTCTCGTTCATGTATTATGTTTAGTGAAATTTACAAAATCTGCAGTCGAATTTTTACATTAACTCTTTAACTTAATCCATACAATGTGCATATTACATGCAAATCTGCCGTCTCGACGGAATCGTTCAAACACGGATTTCTTTTTTGTCAAAGTGCTACATGCACCATGTAAAGATGGCGTATATTTCCGCTTCTAATAAAAAGGTGAGATAATTATAAACGCGATTAATTTAAGAGAAAGCGTTTCTATACAGACACTCGAACAAAAGACAAAAAGTCACAAAGAAGAATTCACAGAGAAAACTGCAAATTATAGAGGTACGTTAACAGTACGTCAAGCGATATTGGTTAATTGCAGTGACCAACACAATTATGTCATGCAGAAGCAAAATGTTTATACATCTGTATATAAATCAATCGCACGTCTACTACCCATTTCCACCATGACACATTAATGCGATTTTCCTGCAAAAGTGTTTATTTATTGAAACTTCTGCACCGACACTCATTTGCAAGATGTCTGGTGGTATTTTAGTCTGAATGCGAAAATGTTCAGTGCATTACAGCTCGTTATATATTTTCCAAAATTTCCATTATTTTAAGCAGTCACTCTTTACGCCACAGCAAATTGTCAAATACACCGGACGCCCATTTTGTAATTTAATATTAAAGCAGTTTTGAATGTTAAATAATGTTATTAAATAGGAACTTATTTTTGTTTTATTGTATATGTGGAATAAATAAACAAAAACGATGTAATGATTGTGAACATTTCTTTTTGTGTAGAATGTGACGTTAATAAAATATGTTAGAACAAAATGGTTAACTGCGTAAATGTTTTATTTCCATTTTACATGTCCCACTCACTTAAATTGTGGTGATGTATATATATTGCCGCAATATGTGCAAAAGCAGATGTTATGTCCTTATATGGCTGAGCAAAGATGACAGCATAAATCATGCATATATATATTAAGTAAAGCCCTCATATATACCGCTTTAGCGCAGATGTAGAGGTTTTAAGTAAGTGCTGTTGTTTTGCATAATATATAAAAGGATGCCATTGACATAGGAAGCTATGTGGTACTCGCGCGTGACCACTCTTCTCAGAAGGATTCTTAAAATGTGCATTTGTACAGTATGATGTAAAAAAATAAACCTTTGTGTATCTGGCTTCGGTAGATATATAAACATAGGAAAATGATAACACCTAGTTTCGAGGGTTCAAAATAAAATTGCACTGTAAGAATGAAATGCCATTATTTTGTATCAACAGTTTGAAGAATTCTTAAGATTTCGATTAACATACATGTGCGTATGCAGCCTTCTTGCATGAACGCCCTAAGATGTCAAGAAGCAGCTGTATTTTTATCATTCTTCATGATCAAGCCATCTTAACTTTCTATGATTGTTATTAAAGACAGCTTATTTATACTCAAATCAGCTGGTTCCATTAAACATGTGCTTTACAACATGAAGTTATATACAAGTGTTATATATGGCCCACATGTCATAAATAAGTGTCCTTATTAATGTAAAATGTCAAACAAAAAAGTAAAAAATTAAACTATGCTGATCTCCTACAATATAAAGACTTTTTGATAACTTGTTTATTGAAATGTGATATGCATCACTGTTTATCGAGAGTACAGTATTCGTTCGTGTTTTTGCTTAAAGCTGGTTCACATATGTGATCATAAAGAATTTGTTTTCATTGCCATTTCAAAGTCGCTTATTCTATTTGTATAGCTTTAATGTACATGTATTAATTGCCTCTTTTGCAGACAGCTTACGTCAATTTTAATCTGACTATGGACAAAACTTTGAAATTGAATCTTTGGTGTTAAATATTGCAATGGGTTTGATCTGTTTACGTCGAAATTAGTATAACGAAGCCTTAAAAGGGCTAACAGGGACAATACAGATGGTCTGTGAGCTTTCACATAAAGTATGGCCTAAGTGAGAGGTTAGGTATGGCTCTATACTTGTTTTTCGACGAAAGTTGATTTATTTGGCATTTTTACTGTTCAAAGTTTTCTTTAATTTATTTAAAATGTTGCGGTGTGCTTACTGGGTTTGTTTAAGCGCTAGGAAATCGGTAAAATATCTTATAAATAAAAATCTAGCATACGAAGTTCTCAGGATTGTGGTATATGTCATGCTTTGTAGACTTAAACCAGCTGGGCACCTATTACAGAATTAGTTGTGTTAACCTTTACCATAAACAAAAATAGGTAACTAATATTGAATTGAATTCAATTAAAAACATCCGACATTTTAAAATATATTATTTCATGCAGTTGTTTCAATACTCGTAGGTGAGTGGTTATGTTTAAATCTGTTGAAATCATTTTCAAAATGCTTAAAACATTATTCATGTAAAAAAAAAGTTTGGAATTTACCCATCAAACTTTGGAAAAAATGTTTGGACTTTATCCCCCTAAAAGTAAGATCTTATCCATTAAAAAAAAGTATTATCTCACTAAAATAAACATAAAAACTTGTGTGTGTGCATTTGAACAACAACTAAGGCATTGTGCATTCAAATAACACCTGAAGCAGATATATATTGTAGGATGTCTGGAACATAAGAGCCTTCTTGCAAAATTGCAAAAAGTAAATTATTAAGGCGTCAATTGCATAAAATTTCAACATTTTTCTTAATGTCATTAATACGTGTGACTTTTTTTGAAGGAGTTTACACTTACGACAGTGACCGTGCCTATTAAATTAAATGGTAATCTACACTGTCTGAGTTTTAATGAAAATCCTCAAATTGTTTAAATCCTTTATCACTAAATACTTTTAAGAATACACTGTGCAAAATCGTTTCAAAAGTACATCTTATCGACCAAAATACAAGAAAAAACTCATTGAAATCGGTCAAGTAATAACGATTAGAAAATCGATAATCGTATATTTTCCGCACACGTAATCAGTTGAGATTCCTCGGTAGTCAATTAAGTAGTAACATTGAATTTGTGCCAAGAGTACCAGTATAATTGCATTCGCTACAAGCGCATACGAACATAAAAATGTATTAATTGTATTACTTACAAACGAAATATTTTTTATGAACTGATCTTTCAAAAGAACTGATACCTTTTAATAAGCATTTAAATGATGAACTTTGGTCATTTTTTGAAATCCAAAGAACAAATGATACAACATGCAGCGTTATTAATCAGCGTTTATTCTACAGTATATATTCACAGTTCGCACAATCTTCATATCAATTACAATCACACTCACAAATTGATCCTCAGGCTTATGCCTTTCATAACCAGCGTAACAATGTTACATTTGCAATGGATATCGGTCTAATACTGTTCCTTCCAACTCGTTTACTTCAATATATTTATTATATGAGATATATAACTGAAATAATTGAGGCATCGTTTTTACAAGATGACACTTGGAGATCTGTACAGAAGGCGGGGCATTTTGGGTTATGGTTTTTACTATATAAAACATATCGTTGGCACACTATGTTTCATCCAAAAAAGCACAACATGTACAGCTTGAAGATATTGAAGACGCATGTATCGTCTGATTTTAAAATATTTCTACTAGAATGATAATTAAATAAAATATATCGGAAACACACAATACTCTTGTTTATTTAAATGTCTTTAATACTAAACAAATGTCGGCAATAACCTTAATCAGTAGTTTCAATATAAACAAAAACATATGAAGTGACGTCAACATCATACACTAACGTTACGTTGTTTTGCGGATTTGTGTTTATATATAACACATAACATTGCATAATACAACGATGGATCAGTGTTAATACAACAGACTATTTGTAATACTTCAATTTATAAAGACAACCATAGTAAAAGGCAAACACCAAATGTTTATGTAAATGATGCTTATGTGCTATATGTTATAAAGCAGTATTATTTACACTGTAAGGAATTATTGTTTAACTAGAATGATAAATATAAGCCATCCATTCATAATCGGAAGCATGGTATGCTTTTGTTGATTATCACGGAATATAATAGTCACAGCAGATATGTGACGTTTGAACATAAATAACATTGTCCCAAAATATTTATGCTATGCAGTATACGGCTATTAGGACAACATAAACTTAGGCAGATTCGTTTTTTTTTCCAGTGTATAAATGAAATAACGACCACTGTTCTTGCCACATTTATTTATTTTCAAGTCTTTGTCGTCACATGTTGTTAAGCAAGTCAAAGAAAATGATTGCTGTTGTAAGCATGTTCTTCTTGCTTACTAAACCTCTAAAAGATATAAAATACATTTAAACTAATTTTAAAGTATTCTTATTAAATATATAAAATTACGCTTTGGACATTTAGGAAAGGAGAGATGTGTTTTATTTCAAATTAGATGACACTATTATATGTGACATGATCTGGAAATGACATTTTTGGATAATACAGCAACGGAAATTGTCATCATTGTCTTAGCACAACGAGCGGTGAGTCGACTAAAATGTAATATATTTCGTTGCAAAGGCAATTATCGAAATGCTTGCAATCTTGCAGAATTTGAAGAAAACGTAAACAATTTAAGCCAGTACGTTTAGACATGGTAAATGCTAACTTCAGAATAAGTACATTCAGGAAATCAGTTACGATAAATTCAAGCCTCAATTTGATCAAAATAAACCACTGGAAAATCTGATTACGTAGACCTTTTGGAATATATTGTTCGCTAATATACAATCTACATTCTTAATTATCCATTCGAACAGTTTTGTCCTCTAAGAATAAAAACCAAATGTACCGACAGACCATAACCAGCATAATAACACGTAAACAATGAGGATCGGCCTAATGAAGTTCATTCAAAATCGTGTACGTCAACATATTACAAATTATGGGATTGTGTGTTTTGCAGAAAACCAGTATTCTATTTATAGGCATTGATGCATAAGACTTTTATATTTTTATTTTTTTTCAAATCATGAGTGATTACGCAAAACGTCTCTGGGAGTAATCAAAACAAAACATGTCTATACGAATACAATTTCGTGTACTTTATGTTATAATTCACAAAACCATCACAATTTTCTTAAAATTGTTCCCTTTAGGAAATATTAAAAGCAATCATATAGTGTTCCATATGTCCATATGTGATAAAATATAAAGATTATAGAATCAAATATATATTATTATACGTAATTATTGCGTAACAAATAACATGTTTATGATACTGGTTTTATATTTTTTATAACATCCTCTATGTATAACGCTGAAAAAGAAAGCACATATTATGCGTACAACAGCACTCATATTCTTTGATTTGCGCAACAACATGTGACAAATAGGAGCTGAAAAAAAAGGAATTTGTCAAGAACAATTGCAGTTATTGTATTGATAGGCTTAAAACTAAAATGCATACGTTTAATTGGTCGTAATAGCAGTATACTTCATAACATACATATTTTGGGACAATGTTATTGATGTCCAAACTGCAACATATCTGCTTTGGCCATTAACTACCGTGATAATCAACACAAGCATATTATGTATCCCGAGAAGCAAGCCAGCTTCGCACTCGGCCTTTCGAAACCACCCCTACCGTAATTGAGGCACGGGAATCGAGGTACTGATACATTCTCGGCCAACAGCAGGTTGATAAGCCAGCCACCTTCGGGATTTGCCCTCCGAGACCACCCTCCGTAAGCGAGACGCGGAAATAGAGGCGCCGATAAATCATGCATCCGATGATTAATGGATTGTTTATTTTTATCATTCTAGTATAAATCTTAAAATCAGACGATTAATAATGCTTCAGTATCTCAAAGTTGTACATGTTTTTTTAATGAAACATAGTGTTGCAAAGATATATTGTATATTGTACAAATCATAAACCAGAATACTCTGCCTTCTGTTAACCATGTTAAAACATCTCACAGTGCCATCTTGTAGAAAATATGCATCACATATTTCAATTATATAACTCTAAGTGTTCTTTTAGTTTTTGATTTTGTGAACAAAAAAAGGAGAAAAAGTGTCATTTCAACAATCTGTAGAAAACTCCATATAAATGTGGCTGTTAGTCTGGTTGATGGTCGCTGTATGGCTGGTTGATGGTCGCTGTAAGTCTGGTAGATGGTTACAGAATTAAGGCTTGTTGATCGTCGATGTAAGGCTGGTTGAAGGTCCCTGTAAGTCTGGTTTATCGTCGCTGTATGACTAGCTGATGGTTACTGTAAGTCTGGTTGATGGTAGCTGTAAGGCTGGTTGATGGTCGCTGTGAGTATGGTTGATGGTCTCTGTAAGTCTTGTTTTAGGTCGCTGTAAGTCTGGTCGATGGTCGCTTTAAGACTTGTTAATGGTCGCTGTAAGACTGGTTGATGGTCGTTGTAAGTTTGGTTGATGGTTGCTTATAGGCTTCTTGATGGTCGCTGTAAGGCTGGTTGATGATCGCTGTAAGTCTGGTAGATGGTAACAGGTAAGACTGGTTGATCGTCGATGTAAGGCTGGTTGATGGTCGTCGTAAGTCTGGTTGATGGTCACTATAAGGCTGGTTTAAGGTCGCTGTAAGTCTCGTCGATGGTCGCCGTAAGACTTGTTTATGGTCGCTGTAAGTATGGTTGATGGCCGCTGTAAGTCTGGTTGATGGTCGCTGTAAGGCTGGTTGATGATCGCTGTAAGGCTGGTTGATGGTCGCTGTAAGTCTGGTAGATGGTTACTGTAAGGCTGGTTGATTGTCGCTGTAAGGCTGGTTGATGGTCGTCATAAGTCTGGCTGATATGCTCTGAAAGTCTAGTTGTTGGTCGCTGTAAGGCTGGTTTATGGTCGATGTAAGACTGGTTTATGTCGCTGTTAGTATGTTTGATGGTCGCTGGAAGTCTTGTTGATGGTCGCTGTAAGGCTGGTTGGTGGTCGCTGGAAGTCTGGTTTATGGTCGCTGTAAATATGGATGATGGTCGTTGTAAGGCTGGTTGATGGTCGCTGTAAGGCTGGTTGACCTTAAAAGACTATACTCTATTTTAGCATAGTTCGTATGAATTCAGTAAATTTGTGTACTGTCCTAATGCTTGTTAATTATATCTTCGGATGTTTCTTTATACTATATTGAGACGAGTTATGGGTCAAACATATGCAGGTAAGTTATAAATTATACCGTATATAAATATTTTCTTCTTTAACTTTCAATTATGTATTTAGGCGTATTACATGCATGGTTGTACATATAATGTTTTTGTTATCGCTGATTTTTCGAGCGCTGAAATAACATCCATCGCAGGGCTAAACTCAACTACATTTCTTGACCAACAGGGCGTCAAGCTCATTAGTTACTGGTCCTCAATTACACAAATAAAAATCTGTAGAACTTGCATGCTGAATATGTTAATTGAAAATGTGAGTGTTTGTTGATTCATTAAGCTTTCAAATTATTTAATCCATGTTACAAATAGTGTAGAAAAATGTATTGTTATTTAAGAAATAGTAGAAGGAAGAAGAAAAAGAAGAAGAATAGATGGTTTAGATGCATAACAATATATTTATTCCGGTAAGTCGAACACATCTGATTTAATTGTACTTATATATAACCTAGTCTTGTCTTTGCAGGGCATCTCATTGCACTTTTATTCTTAGCCTTTAATTTAGACGCGATCATTTCTATTCTTGTCTGCCATTTGCAGAATGTACAAGATGTGTCATTATAGTATATTATCTGACTGAATAGAAGTACACGTATTACTTAAAACGAAATAAAAGGAGTGTCAATTATTCCCGATATAAGGCTGAAATTGAGGTATTTTAGAATTTGCTTTAATGCAACATGTTTAATGTCTCGAACAATTAATTTGTCACGATGTAAGGCTGGTTGAAGGTCCCTGTAAGTCTGGTTTATCGTCGCTGTATGTCAAGCTGATGGTTGCTGTAAGGCTGGTTGAAGCTCGTTGTTAGTATGGTTGATGGTCGCTGTTAGTTTGGTTGATGGTCATTGTAAGGCTTTTTGATGGTCGCTGTGAGTATGGTTGATGGTCACTGTTAGTTTTGTTGATGGTCGCTGTAAGGCTGGTTGATGGTCGCTGTGAGTATGGTTGATGGTCGCTGTAAGTCTGGTTTAAGGTCGCTATAAGTCTGGTCGATGGTCGCTTTAAGACTTGTTAATGGTCGCTGTAAAACTGGTTGATGGTCGTTGTAAGTCTGGTTGATGGTCGCTTATAGGCTGGTTGATGGTCGCTGTAAGGTTGTTCGATGATCGCTGTAAGTCTGGTAGATGGTAACAGGTAAGACTGGTTGATCGTCGATGTAAGGCTGGTTGATGGTCGTCGTAAGTCTGGTTGATGGTCACTGTAAGGCTGGTTTAAGGTCGCTGTGAGGCTGGTTGATGGTCGCTGTAAGTCTGGTTTAAGGTGGCTGTAAGTCTCGTCGATGGTCGCTGTAAGACTTGTTTATGGTCGCTGTAAGTATGGTTGATGGTCGCTGTAAGTCTGGTTGATGGTCGCTGTAAGGCTGGTAGGTAGATAAATTTGGTTGCATGAGTGTTGACCAGAATATACTTAGGATTTAACTGCTCTCTTGTTTATGGCAACTTTTAATGCTATGAAATGATGTGACGCATTTGTTCATAGGTTTTAAGACCGTTTAATAATAATAATACACTAAATTATACACAACTATTGAAACACTCAATATTCGACATATTATACTGAATGTGTTTGTGCAACCACATACAAACACATAATACGTAACGTATTACAGTCCCTGAGTACGTATTAACCAAGATACAAACGTGTTCTGAATAAATATTATCAAGAATGGCTTATTTAACAAACATGTAAACACCTAGTTTAAATTGTTGTAGTGCATTACTGTATACTTACGAATGATAATATTCGTGTTTATGATCTAGGCCTACTGCAAATACTGTTCACAAGCAGCGTTTATAACGATCGCAACTGTACCGCACAATTGCCATACAACATCCTTACTGTCGCAATTAACCGTCCGATATATCACAGTGAGTATTGCTGTAAATGTTATTTCAACCGAACACGCATGTGGCTTAACTTAATGAGTATAATTTAATTATGTTAGAGTGAACATCGTACACTCATCTACTTAACAAAGAATGTTGTACTATTTGACCGAGTTTTGACGTTGTTTTATGGGTGGGTGTCATGTTAGAATATATGTACATAACGCATATTCAGAATGAAGGAACACTGTACTGATTTAATTGCTGTTATCAGTTTTGAAACTTTACTGCTTAGAATATAATATCAAACAGAATATTTGTATTTTATTTATTAATGAATACAATTTATGATAAAGGTTCTTAAAACATGTTTTTATAATGGATTTAACTATCCCAAATTGTGATTTATTTATGATTTCTAATATTCGGGTGTTTAAACTCATTGTCACCTAAAAACGCAACATCTCTTTTGAACTTTTCTATGTTTCATGTGGGACAGATTACATCAAATGTGTTCAACAATTATGGTAAGCGGAGTTAGAAAACTATTTGTTTATTTCTAAAACTAATCATGCGTTTGAATTTATAATTCTGCATTGCGAACGACCGCAACATATAGATGACATATTTTGGGGTATACGACTCAAACATATAAACAAAATGTTGTTCACAGCAAACGATTATGTGATCATAACACGCAAAAAGTACATCGAACGCACTTTTTAGTCCACCGGCTTAAATATCTTTAAATCTCCAAACTAACCAGCAGAAATAAGATGCTCCGATTTCATATCGGAAGGACATGGAAACAGTGTGGGTCTGTATTGGACAGTCGAACTATCCGAAGTAAAATCTACGCGGACTATCAGCCACGTTATTGGAGACGCACACGATGCCTGCTCATGCTAGCGAACGGTCTAGCTGCGGTGGAAAAACGTATGTCTTATCCGCTACTTGGAAATACAATTGAGTGTTAAGGAATAATTCGTATCTAACGTTCAGTGATACAGTGCACATCGTAAAAAGCGATTGGGAATATTGAAATGAATTGTTGTTTCATCTGCATACTTTTCTCATAAAGCTATAAATGGTTATTATAATTGTGTTACTAACTTATACAAATATTAAAGAAATTAACAGTAACAAAAACATGAATGTTCACTTGGAATGAACTTCAAAATGTGCATGTTATTATTCGTGAGTTTTGTTTCAATGGAAATAAAGTGAAAAGATGTGCTCCAAGATTGGCGTTCGCATACATAAAGATAAACACTTAATTTTAGCAATTGCGAATATAATACTGGAACGTACAAGTGAATAAATTTAAGTAGTCTAAGTTTCAAGTGGACTTTTCTCATTTAAAGTAAGTTGAGCATTTTTTTAATAATTTTATGACAGAAAATCAAAGTTGTTTCTCTGTATATAAAAGATATTGATTTATTAAAAATAAATATAACACCTATGTATAGCTATAGACTTTGTGTTGTTCAATATCTGACTTCTTACTGCGTTGACCAATTTTACAGTAGATTATATATTTGTTATAAACATCTTTAGTAATGAATGTCATTTTAATAAAAAGTATATAATTTTTTAAAGCCTGGAGTAACTCACAATTACTGAATATATTTTCAACTAATATAACTAATGTAACTAATGTGTGAAGTCCGTGTGTCTACAGTTTTTACATTAGAGTACAATTAGTAAGTTTATTTCATATCAAAACCATCACATAAGAAAAACCATACAGCTCAAATTCTTAATTTAGAATTAGATTGGCGATTTAAACTTGAGTACATGAGTAGGTATGCAAGGCACACATGTCATTTATCACAAGCAATGTTTGCAAATCGTGCAAAATATGTAAATTATATAGTTCGTGTCTGAATTAATTATGTATAGTTTTCGTCATAAATATTTAAACAAGAGCGCGTATTATTAGCACAATTTTTTTTCGACCAACCAGTCGTGTGTCGCCGTATATATTGAATATCACTTACTTCATGTATTAATTTAAGAACGCAATTAAAACAAATGTGGTAAAACATGCGTCCGTGCAAATTATTTGTAAGGTAATAGAACGTGTCATCAGATAACGTTGGTATATCTCTTTGTTTAAGACCAGTCCAATTTACATTTATCGCAATGTTTTGTCATAATGATTTCTATATAAGGTGAATACGTTTTACATTATGCTAATTAAAAACGTTTTATTGTTTGTACTTGTTCTATGAAAGAAGGTTCACATGTTAAGCCCGTAACAAAACAGTCTTAGCCACTAGTCATCTCACACCACAATAATTCCGATTTTGCAGACCAAAGCTGGCATCAGATTGGCAAGTGTTTTCACGTCGTAACTGGAAAATATTACCGTTCCTCTTATATCACCGGGACTCAAACATGTCATTCTGGAACTCTTCATATACCTGGCAAACGACAAACAACGAATCCAGGACTACGCAGGAACCGGAAGATCCCAACCAGTTCTTGTTACCATGGTGGCAACAGACAATATTCTTCGTTGCCTTTGCGGCGATTCTGCTGATTTCTGCCTGGGGCAACCTTGTGGTCATCTGGATAGTTTTGGCCCACAAACGCATGCGAACGGTCACCAATTATTTCCTTGTCAACCTGGCGCTGGCGGATTTCCTCATCTCTGTGTTAAATCTACCGTTTACGTTTCTATACGTGTTGTATCAAGACTGGTGGTTCGGAACGTTCTTCTGCAAACTATCGTGTTTTATATCCCCGTGTACCATCTCTGCAAGTGTCCTCACCTTCATGGCCATCGCCGTTGACAGGTCAGTACGACAGTTAAACACTGCATATTTTCAAGTCCAGTAAGCATATTCGCTTTATGCAGGGTATGGTATGTTGCTCATTTACCTGTTTTCACCTTTACGAAAACGCTTTATTGTGATTGTTTACGATTATTTAGTAAACTTAGCTAGTACGATTATTTCGTAAACTCCAAGCAAGTGGAGTGTTAAGGCTTGATTTGTTTAACTCTGTCTTTAAATAATCTTACACAATGTCTTGATAAGAGAATTTAACAATATGTTCTGCGACAGTGTGGAATTAACCACTCAACATATTGTATACGACTATTTATGTACGATATTAGTAGTGGCCAGTTTCAAACGAGCATACTTACATAGAGGAAGTGTTAACATATCACGGAAAAATGAATGCATGTATTTAGTTATTGGGATACCAACCTGAAGTGCTTACAGTATTTCCCTTGTAACATTCCAGTGTATTTTCGAATTATAAAAAACAGCGAAAACATGGTAAACTTTGTTCAGTTAGTTACATGTGCTCGCTTTGATGATAGTCTTGTTAGAAATGAAGTAAGCAAAAGTACTTGAACAAAAGGCAAGTGTTGGTTCATTAACAGTGCACCGCCAATGTTCGCCAATTGTCTGGAGGCAGGCCAGAGTCTTGAGAAGCGAACAAACAGGTTATAATATACATTATGACTATGCGTAAACGTCCATGTTAACATATGTTATAAATATATTATGATGATATTCTAAAGAAATGTATTGAAACAATATGTTATGTTAAAAAAACACACACATAAAACTGGCTTTTATAAAAGCATGCTGTAATTATATTAAATCGATTTTATATCAGACCTACTAATTATTGGCACGTTCATTACAGTTCGAGTTTTGTGTTCATGTTGGATACGCAGCAAATGTATTGAGCAGCCCATCGTGATGATATGTGGAAACTCTATCAATTTGTTGATTGGCATTCAATGCACAATTGGCTTGTTATCATAAGGCTATGATCATGGGAAAATTGGATATGGAAAGTTCCAATAAGGTGCGTGTATGTTCAATTATGGATATTCATGAATTTGCACCCGAAATGTACCGCTTGATATGGCACATAAATGCTTACACATATAAAAAGGTCATAGTTTAATGCATTCAAGACATGGTGCTTGTGCATGGTCTCCATTCCACTATACGTTCTCCTTTCATTAGTATTGTGTCCGTACACTCCCAGTTGAAAAAGTGTCGATATAATTACGTTACTATCTGAACACAGAGATAGTTAGAAAATTCCACATCCAAACAAGATGTTATAGTTTAACCAATGTAATATTTAATTTCAAATTTACGTTTTCATTAACCCTTTGCCGATAGTTAATGTTATCTTACTCTAGGCTGCGGAACCAAAATAATTTTCCAATTTCTGATGTAATTACTTTTTACTCGGCAAATGTGATTCATCGAGACATATTTTATATGAAGTATTGGGGGACGTTTAAATCCCTTGCATGAAATAACTTGAACGCATGAATAGTATAAGATCAGAACTTATGGCAACTTTTGTGAAATTGATTTTAAAGGATCATCATTTTTACATTTTAAATGACTGCTGTTAACGAAGCTTATAACTAATATGACGGACGAAAGTCGTACTATTTAGATGTAATTNAAATTCCACATCCAAACAAGATGTTATAGTTTAACCAATGTAATATTTAATTTCAAATTTACGTTTTCATTAACCCTTTGCCGATAGTTAATGTTATCTTACTCTAGGCTGCGGAACCAAAATAATTTTCCAATTTCTGATGTAATTACTTTTTACTCGGCAAATGTGATTCATCGAGACATATTTTATATGAAGTAATGGGGGACGTGCATGAAATAACTTGAACGCATGTATAGTATAAGATCAGAACTTATGGCAACTTTTGTGAAATTGATTTTAACTGATCATTTTTACATTTTAAATGACTGCTGTTAACAAAGCTAATAACTAATATGACAGACGAAAATCGTAATATTTAGATGTAATTATATCTGGTTGACCAATATCATGATGCCTACATTGTATACCACGTGACTTTTCAAGATCTGTGTTGGGAGAATAAAGCGCATACCAGATAACATTTGTAAGGATGTCTTTTTAAATATTTCACCATTTTTAATTGGATAAAGTGGAGAGCCCGCTCATTCGTGAGAGTTTTCTATAGGTATCATGATTTTTTAAACGAATACGTAATTTTCCAGTAAAATGCAACCGCACGTTTGAACGGTAAGACAAATGTCGGATCAGTGTGGGGACTTCATATTACAAACGCGCGGTTGCACTTGACTGCAAAATACGTATTTGTCTAAAAAAATCATGATATCTCCACTTTATCCATCTCCACTTTATCCCATTAAACATTAAATGATGATATTTAAAAAGACATCCTTAAAAAAAGTATCTGGGTCGCGCTTTATTCTCCGAACACAGATCTTAAAAAGCCACGTGGTAAAGGCACGGGGAATATTCCAAACAATGTTTGGAAAGAATGAAGCCATCTAGTTGCCGAAGGCCTTTTTTGAAAAACTTGTTTGTAATGGCTTTATTCTCGCATACGGACCGTGGCACTACTTTACAGGTTTCGATATTGCTTACAGACTAAACTTTTTTGACAGGAATAAAGCGTTCACCTCTGACCGAAATTGTTTTCTTTCTGTTTAATATTCTTTTAAGGACTGGTAATTTATTTACTTCACTATGTTAAACATGTTTGAACTGGGCTTAAAACAGGTACTTAAATAATGGTGTTTGGGGCTGGTAAACCATATAATAATTTGTCTGTACAATGCAGGTGTTCATCTTTTTAACTGTAGGTCGGAACAAACATATAATTATATTATAATCTCATATTATTATACGATAACAACGATACATCAAAATACTGGAAGTTATTAATTCAAAACTAAAACAACAGTCTCTGCGTCCTTCACTTCTTGCATAATGCCTCGTTAATTGCTATTGATATATACACGTTATAAGACCCTTTTTATTCTGAAAAATGTGCAATACATTTTGAAGGTTTACAATATAACTAAAACAGAGAGTTAAAACTGGACAGTACTTGAAACTTATTGTAATATTTTTTCTATTTCATGTGTTAAATTCCATATATTGGAACGGTTGTATACTTTATTGATTGTTACTTTTAATGGTATGCAATATATTTGTATATTCATGTTTTATTTAATATTAGTGCTATCTAACCTTTTAACCCAATACTCAATGAGAAAATAAATAACAACGGCAGAACAAAAACACACAACAACAAACAAAACAAATCATATCACTCAAATAATTGACCCTTACGCATTGAAAGCCGTCAAACACGATAACACAAGGTGTGAGTGCATGTCAAAATAATATTCGCTTTTATAAAATGGTCCACCTTTATCTATTATTCTTAACGAGAAAGTGTATGGTGTACGTAAATGCGTGTGTATAGCATTTGCTACTTTATTCTAGCATTTATTAATATATTGTGTTGATGTAGCATAAGTTTTATTGTTTCAATTTTTTAAGAAACAAACCACGTTTCAACAATCACTTATTCTTAAACAATGAAAACAAGTAAACAATACATGACCTTTACTTTTCAATAGTTCTGTACTGCAAGGGAAGGCATTGAAATACAATTACTAATTTATTTCATTGCTCAAATTGCATTAATTCTTTCCTAACATAATAACCATGAAAGAAATAACTAGAACGTTGCCAAAATTCTGCCTGCAATACATTATTAGTCCACGCATGCGCTAGAATTTGCAGTAATTGACTATTATGAACGACATATATCTATGATAAAAACGCTTTCTATGTAATTACATTGTATTTTGTATAATAATCTAGATACCGTATTCATTGTGATATGCTGCTCTTAAAACATGCAATTCATGTCTCATGTTCATGTATTATGGTTTGATTTGACTTCATCTACATAATACCTCGTCTGATTACCACACGCAATATTTCAAGATAAGCATTCTCTATATTTCATTATCGTAAGTTATTTATTGGGCTCGCTACCTATATTCATTTACTGCAAGAGCAACAAAACGTTTTATCACAGCTATTAATATTCGTTCATTCATCGGTGTAATTTATAACAATTCACTTGTTCAGACCACTTATATAGATGCGTTCATTTCTGTTGGCCAGCTTCCATTGCTCAGTTAGTTCCGTGCGGAAGAAATATAACAGCTGATCCACGATAAGAACTGTCTATAACAAAATGTACATGCAAACCGTGGCACATGTTGCAGTTTAATTTTAAAACTCATTGAAATTACCAAAGAAGCATTTTTTTGCAAGCATTACTTCACAATAAGCACAATACATTCTTGAAATCAATCTTGAAGACAGGTATGAATAAAACATATACGATTGTGTTTATTTCTGACGGATGCATCAACACAATCTATTGGAAACATATTTCAAACCTTCCCTTGAGTAAATTGCAAATTGAATGAAATACAGTATATTATTGAAATAATTATCATTACAATTCTGCTAATCGATTAATATATTTTTTACATATTTTACCACACAATCTTGACGAAATCAGAGTTTTTCTTCCATGTAACTGCATGGTAAGTGATAATAATACATTGATATGTATTCATGGAACAAATCGCTTTACCGGACAGTGACTATATATTACTAGAATCAAATACGAAACAATCAGTACTTTCATCATTATGAGATTAGAGTTTCGCGTTGAAAAGTCTACGACCTATTGCTAGTATTTTCCCCCAAACCTACGCTACACTTCGCATACCCAATCGGCAAATAAGAGGAATGATGGTTCATTATTCCTCAATTACATTACCTTCGCTCGGGTCGACCTTAATTGCCGACCGGTCATATCTGTATTAATATGAAACACTTATATCGCAGAGTTAAGAAGGTTGATAGGTACCCAACTTAGTGTAAGCAACCGTTGCAAATTGGTTAAATCGCTAACGCTTGCATAGCGTTTTCCTATAAACGTAATCCATTTCGTCTCAAAACAATGACAATGAAAAACACTCATTGATTTATGTCTATTCAGACATAAAACATAGTCCACGTTATATTACACACAATTAACGATTGCCTATTGCGTATCAATTAGTACATGATGCCGTTCACATACATATGTTCTGGTAAAAATAAATAACTTTCAGACTTTCTGAATTTATGCTGAAGCCATTTGCGAGATATGTTACATAGTCGATGCATGATACTAATGTATGAATAAATAATATAATGTTTCTAACTGCGTTCGTTTTCGATTATTATTATCTAAACCTATGCATGATATTTTGCTTAGTCGATGCATGTTAATAAAGTATGAATCAATAATATCATGTTTCTAACTAAGTTCAAAATATATGCAGAGACAAATAAGGATAATTCACTAATGGATTTATAGCCTGCGTAAGGCTTTTTCTTTCTGTATTACATTAACGGATTTCACTATGTAATTGATGATAAAAGAAATCTATAAATTCCATACACGCCTAAAGAAAGCTACCGAAGTCTGAGTGTTATGAAGAGTGTTCAATTTTGCAAGTTTTATGTAATAAATGCGATATTTGATATTATACCTGACATAATATTTTTATACAAATGTTTAATCTATATTAAGCCAACAGCATTGCCTGTAAAAGACTGCAATTCAGTTTGACTCGGGCAAGTTCGAAGGAACGTTCATTAACGCCGTTACTCAACAGAAGCATTTGTGGCATTCTGTTCGAATCAAACACGCAGTACCGTTCATGTCATAATATAGATATTATTCCCACAAAACGCTGCCCTGTTAATTGTATACCTTTGCATATACTGATAATTGTGATTGCTGGATATTTGCTATGGGCTAGAGATCAACAATGCTTAACCTCTAAATTATTAATTGCTTGCGAGTTATGTTATTCATGCACGTGTATCGTTTTTATATTTATTATGTTTCGATGAATTTATTACATTCGGAAAGCGCATGCCTAACGAACGGCCATTTGGTACCGCAAGTATCATATCTATTTGTTACGATGCACTGCGAGTCAAAGAAGCGTCAACTGTTCTGCCGAATACTGGTAAAATGTACAAGCGCATTGTTGATTGTACATCATCAGGTCAGGTTTATAATTAATATATGGTATTTCATGTGCCGAAATAATGCCAAAGATAACAGTTTATTTAAATTATAACTCAATTATAGTTGCCAAGGATCGGAGAAAGTAGACCATTGACATGGAACCATTCATCAAATTTGATATAATAGCAATATTATCAATTAAAATAGGCAATTATATTAAATATAACAGGGGTATTATTCTACTTACTCAGTTCTAATGTGTAGTGCTTTATTTGATGTGACGTCTTTTAAAAGTACCAGTACATATACAAAAAGGACGCACATAACAATCAAACAATATGAGCATACATATCAAATACACATTTCCATAATAAGTGGCATTATTGCCGGTTGAAATCGATTTCCATAATGCGCCAATATGCGAATCCTGTTGCATAAATAGTTGGATGTTCTTCACGAAAACATCTAATCAAGCATTTATTGTTTTAAAATAATTAAGTGTTCATTGCTTACGATTGCATATTTAAACGCGCAAGCATTCTTATTGTAATCCATTCAACGCGATTCACTTAACGTTTCGCGAATACATATTTTGTTAAAGCAAATGGTAAACGTCTCCTGCAAACAGCGTTTGCTTATCAATTAATGCATTGTTTTCGGTAGGGCGAGGCGTTTTCATTATTGAATACTTTATTGATTAAGTGGTACATCTGGTAAACATGGTTTATGGTGACTCTATATGATCGTTTTGGTAGTCATAACTACAATTAGTCAGTGGAATTGAACACTTAAAGTGCGAACGTATAAACAGTGAGCTGATAATATAACGATATTGTAAAACGAGAAAAATCGGTACTTCGTACAATATAAGGAGCAATGATGTTCTTAGACTGTGTTCTTTCAACAAAAGACCAATTTTTTCCTATGACCAGTATAACTCAATATATTAAGGATAGATATATATGATCTATGGTAACCATGGTGAACGCCGGTCAATCCTAAAACACGTATAATTACAACCTGAAAATATCCTTAGTACTTGCAATTGTTGATTGTTGTGATACGGCTATACAACTTTTAGTCCGTTGATCCTCGGTAAATTGCCAAATATTATGATTGAAACTGACTCAGGTGGCTGAGGAGATTAACGTTATTGAAGCGATAATGCTAGAGACAATGATGGTGCAGAAAGTAGGATATATTCGTGTCATTTTAACCTCTCAACATTAAAGTACGTAACCCATGACCGTAATTTGACCTAATTAAGTGATACAATGTTTCATATTTTACATGAACTCCCATCAAAATGAGTTGATACGTAGATTTATTTCATTCACGTTTTCTGGTTAATCCGTACCATTTGCTTTACTGGTACGGCTAATGCATACATTTGCACTTTCATAATAACACTTATTTTTGCATGGAGTCACCATTAAGCATAACAAACTGTACTAAGGATATCATCGTTCATGTCATACACAAACACTCTGTGCATGTATGCTGTGCATGAAAGAATATGAATTGTCATTGAGGCTTTTCTGGATCTTTTCAGATATTGACAAAGTCTATTTGTAACCACAATCTTTGGTGAATGCCTAAATCGGCTTCCGCATACTTCAAAAACAACAAAAACAATACAACTAAATTTTATTGCCAATTATATATACGTGTTGGGTACAAACTTGTGCACAACTATTATAATATGAATAGAGGCTATGAGTTTATATACATATATAGAGAGTGATTCAATACAGATTCAAACGTTTTCTGTTTTACTTTTATTGAACGTGTGTATTATGCCTGCATTTCTAGCATTAGTTTTTGCACCGTAATATAAAATGATCATTGTGCGATATCGTATTTGTTGTAAATGGGTTTTTGTTCCTAAAATATTTAAAAATAATTGTTTAACTAACTATTCCCTCCTAAAAAATAATGGTATATTGTTCGAACAGAAGACAATACACACAATACATAGAAACATGAACAGACGATTTGCAGAATAGTGCTTGGATTAAATGAGTTAATTTGGCCGATCACATAGGTTTTTCGCATCTTTTGTAAACTAATTATATTAAATATATATATATATATATATATGTATTTGTGAATGATAAATAGTAAAAAAGAACACAAAGTCAGAATAATTGATGAATAAGTAATATTTATAATCATATGGAAAGTTCTAGGATCACAAAAGTAACAGGGTGCTGCTCCAAATGGCAGGATAGTCCGTAAGACCAATCTTGAGGAATTATGTTTTCAATTTAATAAATCTATAGAATATTGGGTCATTCATTAGTAACTGAGTTTAACAGTCGAATCGTTTTATTGACTAGTTACTAAGATATATGTAATGTCAATTTATTTTCAAATTTTGCTTTTGACCAGTTAAGGAGCAGGGTGCAGTACCGTTCTTTTTTATCTTTAATAACAATCAAATCGATGATATAAACAGCGAACAAAACCCATTTATAATTTGTCCGTCAACATTTACTTACTGAAGAACTACACACGACCCATTTTCGAGTGTCTGGAATATAGTACATCTATATTCGGAAGACATGCAATAGCAACCTAGTAACATCTAACAATTAATCAATTGTGATGCAAAATCACTATATTATGGCTATATTATGTTTGGTTATTCTGTCGAAAAGTTAATCAACTTGCATGACAAAAGATAGTTTGAATAAGGATGAGACAAACGTATCATTATTTTAACAAACAGAAAGAACGTTATGTGTATATTTACATCTGATAACAGTTTCGTTATAAAATTCATTCGATTGGTATATTTTTCCCTTATGGTAATATCATATATCTTTATTGTGTAAAACTGCATCTCAAGTATCAATGTATCTGGCAACTTCTAAAGGTTAACACAGGGTGCCACAAGAAAAATGTTATATCATTTTTAAAGTAAACACATACGTTAAATAAAACATTTCCCCCGACATTACAATTTATGATTCCTTTCAAATAAGTGGATTTCCATATTATTGTTTACATTCAAAGTCCTAGTTTCCAAACACAACGAGAAAAGTTCAATTACAAGCATGATATTTGCTTTTTCGTTGATATCGTTGCTATTCAACGATTCCAAGCTACGGAGCATAATATGCTACGTAACTTGAAACGCTAATAAAGCAACACAGACTATGTTAACGTTTTGTCTACTTAAAAGCTAAATAAGTAAATGTGTATGTCTGATAAATTGATATTTTGAATACGGCATTATATACACGACACTATTAATGTCATGAAAATGCCTTCGAAGTTATAGCTAATGACATATTTCGACATTTCCTATAGTTTAATACAATTATTCCAATCTAGAATGTCCATCCTTTATTAGGCAAACTTCTTCATAAGTTTATTGATTATATTTACATGGGTTGATGTACGCAATCAAATACAGAAGCCGGAGAAAAAAATCTTCTAACGATGCCCTTTAATGATCAATATAAGTTAAATTAAAATACCAATTTATGGTAAATAAATTCAATGAGTATCAACACGTTTCATTGTCGTTTTCATAAATTAACAAATACTGTTGCTAAACAAAATGTGGTGAATATATGTTCTTATCATTTCAGATACATTGCCATTCTATATCCGCTTCGACCAAGGATTCCCAAACGTCACGTGATTGTGGCCATAATCCTCATCTGGCTTTTCTCCATCGCATTGGCATTTCCGAACCTAATTTACTTTGAAACGACTCCTTACCCTGCCGGTTCAAAATGCGATATCACGTGGCCAATAGAAACGGACCTAACGTAAGTATACTGTTGATTTTCGTCTTCATTAGCATATACCATCCCTGTTATTAAAGTGGTGAGATGTGGTCAATCGTTCAAGTCTATTTAGTAAGTAGCTATTGTATGTGCATTTCTTGTAATATCGTTGTTTATAATGAAGAACGACTCATTACAATTGCGCAATGACTTAATGTTTGAATATGACAAAATGACCTATAATATTTGACATGGGAATATGAACCGAATAGTTTTATGTACTCTGTAAACCCACACTTAAACCGAGTCGAAACATTTCGCTACCGAGCACATGCCAACATCCGTTTGACTCTGTGCTGTTCATAGGCATATAACGTTGATATTAGGAACCTCTTCATTTGAAGGATTGCTGTACTTTTTAGAAGTATATGTTATGGATCTTATTTATAGTATTTTCGTTATTGCTTTTTTATATGCACTGTTTGTTTTAAATTATATCGGAACATGCTTCAATTACCATATGCTAGAATTATACATTGAAAGTGTGTAATTGTATAGAATGTTTTTTTATCACATGCCATATCCTGTTTCCCATGTAATATAACCATTACATATATTTTCATATTACACATGTGTAATATACTTTTTAAGCATTTCCATTGGCTTAGTTTTCGTTTATTGACCAATCGCATTTTGTTATTTTGATGAAATGACGTTGCAACGTCCAATGACGTCACGAAATGTAAACAACATTCGGGATTTATCATTATGTTTGCGTAAATATTTATTTTATTTGCTCATTTGAAAGCATGTAATAAAAAAGATCTGACACTCGTTTTCATATCATATCATATCTTATTAAACTCGTCCAGGAAATTCGTTAGTAAGCTCGCCAAAGGCTCGCTTACTAACAAAATTTCTGGACTCGTTTAATAAAATATGGTATGATATGATAACTCATGCCAGATCCTATATATATATATATATATGTTATTCATGTAATTTTGTGGATAAAGAGCAATTGATATTTTGCTTAATAGGGTAATACTGAAATATTTTCAGTGAGATAAATTGTTTGTGTACTTGTTAGGGGTTTCCGATTTTATGGTATCGGAACTTGAAAGTAGCTGTAAAAATGAATGCATATTAGGGATGACATCTATAATATCTTTCATTCGTGATAATAAAACAAACGTGATGAAAAAATAACAATTGCGATAAGACACACGAATCAGCAAATAGTATGAATACATCGTTAATGTAATTTCATGTGACGTTGCATTCACAGCTTCACTTGCCGTACCTCCTCCGCACACTTTTCAGGTACCACTACCTGCTTCTCGTGCTAAACTTCCTGTTTCCGTTACTCACGCTGGTCTCCGCCTATTCGCGCGTTGGGGTGGAGCTATGGGGAAGCAGGGCTATCGGGGAGGAGACGTCCATCCAGACAGATAGGGTCAAGTCGAAACGAAAGGTACAACCAATGCAAAGGAACTAATGTAGATTTCAGCCCTGTTGTTCATTATTTTGCGTCGAAAATGCAATCATGAAAAAAGCTGAGAATGGCTAGGTATATTTATGGAAAGACATGTTTAAAGTCAAAACAAAAGATAAGATGACATTTAAATTGTCCTTTTTATTAAAGACAGTTTGGGTCAAATCTTTCCCAACGGTATGGAACAACTGATAAGGATCTATATCTCGGGAAGACAGAGTCAAGCCGAAGGAAGTGTAAACTAAATAAGGCCTTCATGCGAAAGCGGTCTCTTGTCGACAAACAATAATATGACGATCAAAGCATATGACCCATTAACTCGGTTATATCTAATGATGCAACCTTAAAGTGATCAAGTCTGCAAAACTGTTTCTTACCTAACGTATAAATAAAACAATATTTCAAATATAACATCACTTTGTTTCATTGTTGTAGGTGGTTAAAATGATGATCGTGGTGGTTCTGATATTTGCTATATGCTGGCTACCAATGCACGCATACTTTCTACTGACAAGTTACTACAAGTCTATAACCGAGTACGAATACATCCAACAGATCTACATAATAATCTACCTGATGGCCATGAGTAACTCCATGTATAACCCCATCATTTATGGATGGATGAATGCAAGGTAAGGGCTACTGATTAACAATACAAATGCATTACATAAGAAAAAGACACGTGTGTTTTGGTCAAAATTTATAAGGTTACAAATAGCAGAGGAGATTTGGTTTCTTATTTTATTTGCATGTACATACATATACCTTCAACATGAACAAGTGGTTAAGACGTTCGCCTATGAGGCTGAAGTTTGCTCACCCCGCAGATAATTAAATCGAATGGTGCCTTTTCTCCTACTACCAAACGCATGACAGAAACGATATGAATAGGAAGTAAAGATATTCATACATTTAGTCTTTTTTTCATCTTCAAATACATTTTTGAAAACATATAACTTCCACTTGCTTTTCCTTTCCTTCGGAAGAGTAGTTGTACATAAATTTACGCCTTTATTAAATGCAGGTCGATATAATTTCCAACGAAAACTTGTTAAAATATATGTTTTTTATAGAAAATACAAAACTCTTAGAATTATACATACTTAAATAAGCCTTATACCTATTTTTAGTTCTTATAGCCAACGGTCGTGAAGACAGGTAGACAAAAGATTTTTTTTTTAATCTTAGAAACAGTCCAAAGAAACAAACGACCACGTACATACATTCTTGTAGCTAGGAAAACTTTCACAAAGACGTATATAAGAGTGCGCAAAAACAATCTTACAGAGAAAGATACAATATACAGCTCAGCCTAGCAGAATTGCAATCATTATCTTTAATCGTTTGACGAAACTTGTGATACAAACATATATAGACTTGACATTCTTTAACACAACAATGTATTAAGATAGAAGCTTAAACTTTAAACCATCTGATGTAATTGGTTCATAGTGTGCTTTTCATTGATGTATGGACTGATGAGCTCGAGAGTAAAGTCACATTTCTGAACAGTACTTTTGAAATTTCCAAAATGAATAATGACTAGAATTAGAACTGTAGATCAGCATACTATACTCACCTTTACAGAAGCGGAATTTTGTTTAAACATGTTTATTCTGGTACATACCTTTTGCACAGCTGTCATTTAATAATTAAAAAATGCAATATTCGTTTCACCTGGCAAAATAATATTTACTGTGTAATATTAAATATTCAATATTATTGTGTACGCCCATAGGAATTGGAAAATGCCAGATAATTATCTTGCAAAACGCTTGGCTAAGATAACAATAAAATGTGCTAAAAATCAACGTTTAGATGTTTGCTTATTGATATCTCTTGTTTGATTGGTACATTGTGGTTGTATAGGTAACATGCATTTACTTATAACAACGAACAGATAGTTTTCATTTACATCCGATCATTCCGATGAAGTGTTTCTGCTGAAGAAGAGCATTTGGAAAACTATGGACTAAATATATTGAACTTTTAGGTCTTTAACAGATAACGTAATGATTAATTTTGATCGATTGGTTTTTGAAATCTTTTTACCACCACCCCAATCCGACGTTTTGTTGAAATAAACATTTCTATAATATACAAAAAGTAATCAAACATGTTTCATACGTATCTCACTACGTATACCCCTTTTGCAATTTGCGATGTTTTGGTATTTTTAATTTGGTGGAAAAGAAGCTAAAATTAATATTATTTGTTTTTTAATATCCATTGCGTCATGTCAACGGATCATAATCGAATCATATTTACTGTCTCGATTTTTGTAGACAGGAATGCATAATTCATACATTTGCCTTCGGGTTCAAACTGTTGGGTCGATAAAAAAAATAAGTTTTAATTTGTAGACTGAAAATAACAATTTCGATCTTTATTTTTTACATTTGGTACGTCAGTACACGTCTCTTATAAGTACTAGTGTATGTTTCCTCAGTAAGCCTTCTTACATAATGATTGTAAATTGTTGTCAGACACAAAATCAAGTTGTTATAATACACAATGCTGTAATATATCCTACAATCTAATCGTTCTACTTCCCAGCCATATTACACGAAATTTGACCCTAAGGGATATTAGTAATTCTCTCAAATTATTGTTCCCTTGTGTCATAATAACTTTCAGAATGCTTTATTACATCCCCGCAAACCGTTGATCCGGATTATAAATGAAGTCACTCGGTTAGTAGGTTTGTCGGTCGGTCAGTCTGCATACAAGTTTTACGTTCAGTTGTTAGAACTTCTTTTAATTTCTGAAGAGATTACATTCACACTTTCCAGTATGTAATCACCGCGATGGGTTCATGAGCAAGATACTTCTATCATCCCCAGTGATCAACACATTCCTGACTTATTTGCTATTTAACTTGGCTGACAAACCGCTCCTTGGGCAGGGGCATAAATCTAGTTTGTTAATAGGCTCTAGTTGGTAGGAATATATGCCAAACTGGAATTAATACAATAAATAAAAATAGGTCATTAAGCTAATTTAACAAGCAATTTTAATTTAAGTAATACGTATACAGTAATAATTAGTTTCAAATTTTAAACGTTGCAAACATGAATCCTGAAAATTGATTTGTTCAGTTCCAAATAAAGTAAATCATTTCACCCGTTTAGCAACTGTGTTTTTATATACATTTTTTAAAAATGAAAATATCGTTTCATATATTGGGTTTATTTTGATATATATTGTTCTTGTTTTAATTTAAGTTATGCTGTTTCATTTTGTCTAGATTAAAAGAAAATATCACCAAAACTGTATGTACTATTGCATATATATCAACATAAAGCCTTTAATCTCCAGCCTTCTACTTATAGATTCCGCGAGGGGTTCATACACGTGTTTTGTTGGTGTCCATGTCGTCGTTGTAAGAGGTCAAGGACACAACTTCGCTTTGGTCGCACACTTTTCCCACCCGCAACAAGAGCAATGTCCGAGCAATATGGTTCATATAGAAACGGTTACTTGATGCACACAATGACGGAATACGTGGACACAATATCCTACGGCACTCGACGCAGCAACAAATGCAAAAGCACCGTTCGTCGAGGTTCACCCGGGCGGAGGGAGCAAGCTCTGTAAATCCTTGTGTGAATCGGCAACAAATGCCAGAACACCGTCCTCCGAGTATCACCTAGACGGACAGAGCACGCATTGCTAAGACTGTGTGACAATCATTGGTTACATATTCTGCGGCAGTGAATATTCTCATTAGAAAATCTGAAGTTGGATGCTTTTTGATTTTTTTAAGTAACTGTTATCAATGTTTGTTTGCAAAAAGATATTTTGACGAGTATTGATTATTTCACAACTTTATCACGTTTCCGAATTTGCCCTTACTATCCAAGTATATCTACATCTGTATAACTTTTTTTCTGATGAATCCTTAATAAAAAATTAGAGAAAAAAAGTATTTCTCATAAATGTATATATTAATATATATAAAGATGACACTATGCTTAACAATCAAGAATTAAGAATCAATATTCATTAAAAATCATTGATTTCAACATATAGATACTAGAAGAACGCTATCTGAAGTACAAACTTTGTTAATGAATTTCAACGTCAATTTAGAACTTTCTTGCGAACGCGAGCACATGACACTTTGCATGCCTTTCCATTACAGTGATAATGGGCTCAAACAAAAGGGCAGATTCCAGAAAAAGGGTAAAGTAGAAGATATAATCAACAACAGTTAAGGCTTTGAGAAACCTAAATTTATGCGGAATCGTCTTGTCATTCAAACTACATTATAAACCACTCTGTTTAATCACATATTTGAACATTGTAATTGACTCTTTTTTTAACAGAAACTAACAAAACACTCACAACTTAAATAAGTGCTGTCAAGTATTTTGGAAAAAAATATATCAATATGCCTCAACCAGACAGATCCATGAAAATGATCAGACAGCTAACACGCAGTAGGCTGGAATTAAAGGTCATACAAATTAATACAATACCAATGTTTCTCATAACTAACGTCAAGTCAATTTATATTACTAATTATTCAACTGTTAGACAAATGAAATCATCTATGGACATACATCGTATTTATTAAATACCCATGTCACAAGATAACGGATTCGCACAGTTTCTTTACTCTGGCTATCAAATATTCATTCCGTGACATCGTATTACGTGCAGCTATTGTCTTCTTGTCAGACTATTTATTATACATAAATTGTATATCTCTCTTGAGAAAGTGTTCAAGTAGTTGTAACTGTCAATAAATACGGCTATTGAGATAGTATAATTACCTATATAGCTTGATGGTTATATTATAATTATTAAAGCGTAATAAAACTCCAGAAACATTTGTTGTAAACATCTTCCGCCAGCATTGTATTTAAGGCAAGTGAACTACTGTCTACACTGCATGGTATAACCTACAAAGGAGCATTTAACAGAAACACGATTTAAGATGGGATAACTGTCTTTGAACGGTAAATGCAAAATATTGGGGTTGATCCAATTTGACGACAGTACAAACCTAACGTATAACCCAACAACCTTCACTTAAAAGGTTAAGTTCACACTTGAAATCCAAAAAATAATAAAACACGTTCAAACGCTCCAAGTGATTGTTTCTTGGGCATTTATTTAACAGGTCATTGAATTTCAATTATTATTTAATATCCTCATTTAACGTTTTTTATGACAAATGAAACATATGGATGTGTTGGAGTACAAGTTGAAGCAATAGTATTCTATATTTACTTAATATATTTTTGATTAACGCGTATGGTATAAATTGTATATATTGTTATATACTTACAATAAACCCCATCAGGCTGAACATCTACAAACGCAATACACGCTGTATTTGTTATATTCTTATCCAATATCATAATATGTATGCATAACTCGGATTACTTTCACCTTTTTCTGTATCGAAGGACATAAACGTGTCCATTACGTCTAACATCAGCGTACAGAATGTTTTCAGAGTTAAAAAGTTCTAAAATCTGACATTTACTAAGCTCCTGAATGGTTCATGATAGCGATTTGGGCAAAATTGATATGTTTAAAGGTCCTCCGCTACGATGTGGTACACTTTGCGTGTTTTATTTTAACACTCATGCAAAACCAAATTAAAAAGTTTATTTAATTTCAACACCGAATGTGAAATTTTTTTTTAGACTGAACCATGATGTTGGACTAACTATCTACACTCGTTCGGAATGAACCGTTCGCACTTTAATACAAATCTTATTTTCAGTATTGTCTTATATTGTATAGGCGATTGATAATTTGCCTTAAATGGACGATTATAGGATAAGCCTTTTTCTCATGATTATGTTTCAGATGTTTCACTATTTCAATTTATTCTTGATGTTTCATCCATCCCGAAACAGCAGAATACCATCATGAAGCTCAACGAAGATGAAAACAGCATGACGACTGGCCGAGTTATGTCTCAGAAATACACTGGGAAGTTATTCCGATCGTGTGAGATAAGATCATTATATGCCTTTGGATCAGAAATGTATTTGAGGAATTGAAATAAATCATGTTTAACATATTGATATTTATGTAATTGATACATTTTTTAACCTTACATATTATTCTTCAGTCGATGTTTTGTCTTTTGGGCATTTACCTATTTGTCACATGATTTGGTATTTTAAGAAACAAACAGGATTGTTACCAAGTGACAAACCCAAATGTTAGTGATTTAAAAATATATATCAACACGTCAGTGATTGCTTATTAAACAACGCAGACATTGCATTAGTACAAACAATTCAAGTTAGTATTAAACTATTTAAATTCTCAGATAAAAACATGGGGAATAAAGATATAGGCGTCAGAGCTGGATTAAGGTTATTTTTCCGGGAAGCAGATATCCCAACCATCTTAAAACAGAAGTTTCTATTTACCTCAAATACGTCTTGAAAAACTCACATTCCTGTGCAAATAATGGACCTAGAAATAAATAGACTTTTGTCAAAGAAGTTTGTTGCGTTAACAAGCTTTTTGGTCGTGGTACGTAACCATTGTTCAGTATATAAATACTTCTTCCAAACACGATATCTCTAAAACAGGCAACTTCGTATCAGACTTGCAAGTAAATAATTCGATATGATTGTATTCAAACTCATAACTTTCATTAAGCCATTATTTTTAATCGAAGGTACAAGAAAACGGGCGCAAGTGTTCAAAATTAAATAATGTCTCAGAAAATGTCTATAATACTCAACGTTGTAATTAGACATTGAAAATGCAATTAAATATACAACATATTCGAACAATTATTTCAAATAAGCTGCAAACTGTAGGAAATACTCGATATGTATTATTTAATGCGTATATAATAAAAAAAAAGGCTCTATAACTCTGAAAACAACATACAATATTCAAAATGTGAAATTTATGAATTTAAATAGCTTTTAGTGCATATTAAAAGAAAATAATTAACAAAATTCCAGTTTACCATTTTTTTATGTTTTTATTAAATATTTCAAAATAGTTTTTTGTATATTTTGTTTTCCTTTTTTTGTAAATTAAAGCACACATACATCATACGATTGGTTAAATAGTTCCGTTAATTTTGTTTATATTAATAGCGTGTGCTTTTTGTCTCTATTTATTTAATAAAAGACCCTATTTAGTTTGTGTTGATTTCATTTATTTCGGAAAAGTTCAAAAAACATGTATGTTACGACAATCAATCGACAAGATATACAAGGTCGGGCGTATTGGGTATTGCGCTGTCGTCATTTTTCAAAACACGCCGCGAAATTAAGACAGGGCTTCAGTAAAGCCATGTATTTACTTGAACATTTACAAATGGACTTATTGTTCGGATCCACCACGATAATTGAGAAGATTTATGTGTTTATGACTAGGTACATATTTTTCATCTCATGCGTTGCCGTATGAGTTGAATGTATTAGTGAATACCAGATCATTTTACCCCTCTTCGAGTGAAATAAAAAAGAATAATCATTTCACTCTAGACAGTTTTGGGACTTCATTTTTCTAAATTTCTAAACTTCATTTTTCTAAAGAGGAACAGTTGTCTCTCGTGTCATTATTTACACGATTAAACACACATTATTGTGTTGATATTTGATAATTTGTTTGAATTTTTTTAATTTTCAACGAAGAAGTACCTCAACATGGACAAAATAATATAGGAAAACGAAATGAATTGAACAGCAAAACAAAATGATAAGAATGTCATGAACCAAGAAATGTATATTGCATCACACCCAAAGAGCTAAACGATTGTTTTTGTTCATTTATATAGAACGTAGGGAAACAGAATGGTACGAGCCGACAGGTCTTATAGGTTTTTTTAGTTCTATTCGCATAGCAAACTCAGATATGTCTTTCATCGATGATTTTGAGTTTTCAAAAGAAAGACAAATAACAAAGACTTATTGAAATTTAGTTAAATACAAATGTTGGGAAAAGGGAACAAGCCACACGCAGCGGAAGCCCTAACTGATCGACACATAGAGCAGATGTACGAGACCATTTTTCTAAGTGATACCAGTGCGAAGCTCTAAGCCCTTCTATGTGGTACATCTGAACCATGTTCTTTAGCTAACCTGGGGAGACGTGCTGCTTGTATGGACCCTGAAGAGTGTTTGTCGAATGACAACCAGAAAGGCAGAAACAACTCTAGACAATTCACAATGTGAAGCATGGATGTGTGGCTTCATTATTGAACATAAAATATGTAACTTCATTTCTTTTGTATATGTTTTATGTGCATCTGTCAATTTAATTTCATAGAAAGTGTTAATAATAGTTTTGTTATTGAATAATCAGGACCCTTTTCAGTGAATTAAATGTTGTGCCTTTACTATCACTTTCTCAGTCGTATCAAAGTTGAATGCGTATAAACATGTGCTAAAGCATAAAGATGTCATTTAAACAAGTAAACGTAAATAATTACTAGTTTATATGTATTTTACTACATTCCTAGAAACATGCACAACACATAATACATATAAATACACTCAATATTGTCAGTGATTACTCAGCCAGTTTTCAAATAAGCGGACGGCCCAGAATTCTGTGAGCAAATTTGAGAAATTTCCCTAGTGGCTGAAACTGTTTTTATTGATTCCCATTCATTATATTGAAGACGGCGGCTTTTATTATAACTCCTCGCCTTGCGCCTTACGTGTTCATTACGCATGCAGATTTAATGTATGATGCAAACAAAATACATAAAACTATTATCGACATAACATACCATTTAAAGAAATATAAATTAGAATTAAATTATAAAAGAAACTAACATTAAATAACAATCACTTTAGCGCCAGAAAGCGTCTAGTATAGAAACTGAACGATGAAAAGATTGTTCAATCATTGGTCACAAGAATTTGAACAGCTTGAACAATTGTTCCAAGCTGCATTCAAATCAAGCAATTGCAATATCGAACATTATGTCGTCATATAAATTAACTGTCATTACCGATCCTACACTCTTGTATTGATCATAATTTGCAGTGTGTTTTTTTGTGGTAAGAATGTCATTGCACTTGTGTCATCATCAATATGTTTAGCTTAACTAAGCACATTTACGAAAAATTATATTTTAAGTGTGTCCTTAAATTCGGAATCAGTTACCAGATTATGAATCGTTTCCACTGCAAAACATAATGTACCATTTAAAGCGTTTTCAAACTGCACGATTTGATATTCCGAAGTTATCAATAATATTAAACAACAACTACTTGGGACGAAAAATATTTCTATGCACTTCTGAGTCTCAGGTAATGAACATTTGGGGTACCGTAAACATTGATATACACTATATATATTTAAGATAAATATTAAGAACTTTAACAAAAAATGTGTAAACAAGTTATATAATATTTGTACAATCTTACGCACGTGTTGAATGTAAAAATTATATAAAATCGGTTAATCGGTACAACTGAAAAGTACAATATATTTCATAAAATATGAACTTAAAATGTTTCGCAAACTGTTCCGCAAGATATAATATAACTAACAGAAATAATCACAAACAATTCATGCTTGAATGTAAAAAAACATACCCGAATGTCGCACTTAAGGTAGACGGAGCCCGTAAAATTAAGAAGAAGAAGAAGTAGTAGAAGAAGCAGTACAATAATAGTAGAAGTAGAAGTGTCAGTGTTAGAAAAAGTAATAATTTATACAATAATTAAGAAACCAAAAAAGGATGCCACATTAAACATATGCAGTCGAGGTTTGATAGACCAAATGGTATAATTGGTAGAATGTTTTATGGTATGCCCCTGTTGTTAGAATTCGCTTGAAATCAGACATGCTCAATTTCAATATGCATAGGTAAAATATCCAGCTAAAGTCATGTGTCTATACAATATGACTTGTATAACATTGAGTATTTCGTGCCACTATCGGTCAACGAAACTGTTTGTGTAGCCAAAGCCAGGGTATATATGGAAATAAGAAATTGGTTTTCGGTGCGAAGTGTAAACATATTTCTTATCTTACTGGCGCTGCGTATAAGTGTATGACAGTTAGGTTATTCGCTACACTGTAGCATGTTTATTTTGTCTTAGCTCTTGAAGCAAAGAATAAAAATCCAATTTGTTTGCTCTGACATTTGTACACAAATCTTTGATTACATCTTGCATTTATCACCGAGGTCTAGGAAAATGAAATATTTCAGAACTAATAAGTAAAACATATACATGATAAATCGTAAAGACAATTGACCGACTTTTAAAGTGTATTTACTGTATATAATTAATTAAATAACATGAAAACAGTGCATTTGTCGGTAAAATTAACCGATTATGATCCATAGTAAATGAATATAGATCAAATTATATTCGTTATGTACTGTTTCCACTTACTCGACCGATCCCAATGTTTGGTGCCGAAACTAAGGTTTCTTTAGATTTCCAGGTCGAGTCTTAAAACATGTTCGCTACATTCGATTGTTTTAGAAAATGTAACTTTAAAAGGTAACGCAAAATATGCTGCCGAAAGATTTGGAAGATTCCTCTCGTTGAGCATCAAAAGTACAGTGGAAACAACTTGTGTATATTAAAAAAGGGGTTAACGAAAAAAACAATGACGATCTACAAACCATATTGTTCGTAGATGTTAGGGGCAACAAACAATGTATTTTCAACCTTAACTTATTCGGGCTCCACATCAATTACAAGTTTACAACTGATGCCATCTTGTACTTTGGTTTATGATTCTGATTGGCAGTAAATATCGTAATTGTCACAAAACATGACAAAATCATCAGTTAATAGTTTTTAAAAAAGCAGAAATCAGTTAAATTTAAAATACAGCAAAGGGTCTTGACAATCCTGCTTTGTTTTCGGTTTATGTTTATGGTTGTTGACTAACAATAGTAGAATAATAACGCATTCAATCCACAGACGGATCTTGGAGTATACGAACATAAAGTCTTCGATCAATTAAAGTGTCCGTTATAAAGTCAAAATTAAAGGCACATTACATTACTGTGAAAAACATACTAGCAAATGAAACTACATTGTTGGTGACATGTTGGTTGCATGTGGGTTTGTTTTCTTTACAGAATAAATAATTCTGTGACATTAGTTTATATATCCAACATCAATTATATTTAGGTTCAAAAACGTTCCTCACCTCCGCTAAGGAGATTAAGGAAAGGGCATTTTAGTGTAAATAACTTTCTAAATAGAGCGTTGTCGCCTTAATCAACATAGGTGAGATTGATATATAGAAATGTCTTTCTTAATCCTATTCTCCAAAACATGAATGGATACTTTGAGCAGACGTCATTGATTAAACTAGTTTCATGCCATTCTAAGGGATTTGCCGCTTTCTTGTAAACTGCTTATCACTTGTTTGTGACCGCATTTTACTAACATCGCTTGACGTACTTTTAACGCAGATATTTTGTTATCCAGGAAACAAAGTTCTCAATAAAGGTCAGCGATCAGTTTCTAGCAAAATTATACACATACTGTGAGTATGAGAAATTCGTATTTTCTTGTAGACACGCATTGCTTTCATTACACACTCTGTCATTTATGAATGGACATGTAGACAATAGTTTAACAGAATCCTTTTGTCGCCTCTTAACTTGCCTCAGTGTATATTAATACCACCAGACAGAACAGAATTACTCTCCAACATCGGGGATTGCCAAGTGATACTTTATTAATTAATTCGTCGCGATATTGTATTGATAATGATATTTACAAAATCTGCAGTCGAAGCTTCAATTAAATCGTTCACTGAATCAATACAATGTGTACATTGAACACGAAACTTCCGTCTCGACGGAATCATTTTAACCCGTAATTACTTTTTGACAAAGTGCAACATGATCCATGTAAAGATGGCGTATATGTCCGCTTCTAATAAAAATTTGACATAATTATAAACGCGATGCATTTAAGAGAACTTGTTACAATACAGACACTCGAACAAATTGCAAGAAACTTGACGAGGTTCAAAGACGAAATCACATAGAAAATGCCAATTATGGAAAAACATGCTAATATGAATTATCATAGATGGACAAGATATGCGAATTGTTTTACATTATGATATTCAATCGGTTTACTACTTATAGCTAGGACACTGGTAAAATGCTTTATAAAAGAAGAATCTAACATACGACGTTCCTATGACTGTGGTAAATAAGCTCGTATTAACGAAGTACTTTTGTTAGCCTTGACGATAAACAAAATAGGTGAATAATAGTGCATTAATCCAGATACGAAGGTAAACTATATTTTTGTAATATCAGTTCATTCCAAAGTTCAATAACCATCACATGAACGTCAATTAAACAAACTTGTAATTAACAAACCATCCTTGAAACAAAAACGGAATATGCAATAAGTAAATTGATGAGTGCATTTTAATAATTAGTGTACACATGTATAAAATGATGTCTTTCACTTTTGAACATTTGGTTAGATTATTTTGTTGCAATGATATCATGTTTGTCTAAGAACAGTCATATTAAATATGTTTTTGAAATACACAATAAACGAATACATGCGTTTCTTTCGTCATCGTTATTTACATTTTCTGACTTTAACTGTTAAAAGTAATAATATAGTCTATCTTATAGGCCATAATCGTTCATTTCGCATATATTTCTTGGTAAAGATTAATTATTTCTCTGAATTCCTTTCTGGATAAGGACTTATTTTCGAAAATATAATGTGGTTCAAGTCCAAACTAAAAATGAATGAAGCTCAAACTGCACGAAAACAATAATTTGTTATGCAACGGAATGTTTGCTTTTGTTATAAGCGTGTTTGAGGAATATGCACTTGCATGTATATATCGTTTCCTTTTACTCTTATAATAAGTTAAAACGCTTCATATACAAACTCATTTTCAAACTGCTTAAAAACATTATTTATGCAAAGAATAGAGAAGTTTGGAAGCCATGCATCAAACAAAGGTAACAAAGTCTTGACTTTATTCTCATTTATTGATATTATGTCTTATACATGTATGGTATATGGCCTCATTTAAATAACAATGACACGTTGTTTGGTGCATTTCAAACAAACCTAAAGCATTGTGCATTGCAATCACACATTAAGCAAATATATACAGTAGGGTGTTTGGAACATGAGATACTTTATGCATAATTGTAAAATGTAAGTAAGCAATGCATATATTGCACACAATATCAACACTTTTACTAAATGCCGTTAAATACTTTGACCTTTATTGACGAAGTTTACACTTCCAACAGTGCATAGAATACATAATTGGAATTCAGTGACCGTACCTATTGAATTAAATGGTAATCTGCTCAGTCTGATTTGTAATGAAAATCCTGATACAGACTAACTGGACATTCTAGAAGGGCATTTTTCCTGACAAATGCAGATAATCAAATAATCTTGGGAAGTTTAGATGCTTGAAAGTAATTCAAGAATTTGATTAAGTTATAGCATATGTGTAGGATCCACATTTGTATTCAGCAATTGCTAAGGAGGTCCTACAGCTACAAACAAATTATTGTATGGACAACATGATTCATATACGGCAACATCTTATAATGTGCTGTCGCCCGATTCATGATTTCCGCCCATGTCGTCGTGATTAAGCAATTACTATGGAGGTCCTCCAGCTACAAACACATTGTTTTATGGACAATGTCAAATACGGCAACATCTTATTTTGCGCATGTTATGTCGCCCGGATCCATAATTTCCGCCCATGTGTTAGAGATTCCATCAAACCAAGGTGACCGTTTTACCATTTTAAAACAAAGCAACGCCGCTTACTATAATTTAAAGTATTTCGTACGTACCCAGTTGTTGCTTGTGGTATTTCAAACGTAAACGGCTGTTGCTAGTGGTTATGTATTCTGAATTGTTATATGCGTTATATCAGCCAGCGGCACAGAGACCTTCACAGTGAACTAAAATAATGCTAACGATGTATTGTTAAGACAACTGAGTTTAACCTTTTTATCATGGCGCCAACATCGCTTGAAACTACAATATACGAATAATGAAAGTGCTGAAACTCAAGACACATTAACACAAATATGTTGACAAATAGAATTAAACATAAACCATCAGTATTTTCTAAGAATTATAATTTTCATTCGTTTATGGACGCATAATCAACAAGTAAAATGTCCCACCTTTGTGCATAATGCCGAATCATTGAATAGGCTTAATTAACACAATTGAGTCACCAGCTTGTATAAGTTTTCTTTGATGTACATATGTGTCGTGTTCTGAGAAAACTGGGCATAATGCATGTACGTAAAGTGTCGTCCCAGATTATCCTGTGCAGTCCGCACAGGCTATTCAGGGACGACACTTTCCACCAAAACTGGAGTTTCGCTAAGAAGAGACATCATTTAAACGAAAAACTCCATAAAAGCGGAAATTGTCATCCCTGATTAGCATGTGCGCACAAGCATTATGCCCAGTTTTCTGAGAACACGACACATATACATCTTGTAATAATTTGCTTGGGAGTGCCAGGGTGCAGCTGTGACGCTGAAGTTCTTACATTATAAAACTGACATATGCGTTCATTGTCATCTGGCGCTAAGGGTATCTGTATAAGAAATTAACTCCTTAATAAAAATGAATTTAAATAAATACTTATACATGTTTTGTTACTAGAGACAAGTCTCCTTATATAAGAAATAATTGTAGTCTAAACCTCGAAAACTCAGTACATTTTCTAGGTCAATTAAGATTTGGGGGGTTTTCTGCTAAGTGGCTTTGTTGACGATATTTTTTAGAGAATCCAAATGCATTTTCAACTTATACACGAAATCTCTCAATCTACATATTTCATGTCCTAATTGGTTGTAGTTACACCTATCAAAATGCAATTAGCGAGTTCGAAGCTCTAATAAAAAGAGTCAACTTTGAATGTAAAAATACATTTAAACAGTATAAACGAGTGTTATAACATTCTTACTATAAATAGAAACAAAATTACATTGATATGTATCAATGTAGATTTGAAAAGGCCGGGCAAACACATAAGCACAAAGTGTATCGATATATTACTTTTATTCTTCTTGTACCAGAAAATACCGGTTGGTATCTGGAACACAATCGATTTCACGCGCCATCGATAACTGAAAATGACATCATTTGTCAAAATGGCTGCCACGGATTTTATACTCCTGTTCTTTTATTGACATTATACGGCGATACAATACATCTATAATGAAACTGACTTGCTACTTACACAACACTTGTGTTAATTGTATTAAACAAATACCCGTTTCAATGTGTTTACTTTTTATATTCGTTATCCGCTACGAATAAAAGCTTCATGCGCTGATTGCGTCACAGTACGCAACGTCACTTTTCCAATGCCAATAACGCTTACAAATATTGAATGCAAATAATTAAATATGGTATGATATCTTTTGAAATCCATTAAATGCAAAAAAAAATCATTAAATACACACATTTAAATTACTTGTGCAAAATTGATTACGTCTTAAAGGGACTTGTTCACAGATTTCGGTATGTTTTGAAGTTTGTCATAAAATGCTTTAAATTGATATATATAAACATCCGAACTAATGAGCTTAAATCTAAAAACAAAAATAAAAGTAAAAAAAAAATCACTTGGGCTCGAACAACTGACCCATGGAGTAAAAGCCAAGCCCCGAAACCACTCACTCATCCGTCTTCACGTGTGTATGTGTGTAATTCAAAGTTTGTGTTCGGGTCGTCGTTGAGTCTTTACGACTTTATTATGTGCGGACCTGACCATGTGCCTTCGCATGGGTTGCCATTTATTTTATACTATGTATAACTATCTACGAGTTGTTACAAAATATAACGATAACACAAGAAATCAAATTTTTTAGATGGTTTTGCGTCTGAGACACTTTATAATCTTATCAATTTCTAAAGATAATTTTTCGTAAAACGAAAGTGAAATTTCAGTATAAGTCTGTGGCATTAGTGTTATTACGCATACTGATGTACATTATTTCTTGAATCTGTGACTAAAAGTTGAAAAAATCTCATTTTGATAAACTGTGAACAATTCCCTTTACAGATATGTAATACATTAGCTACAACACGGCTATTGTGTGCCATGGACCCGTATAGACACACAATCGGAGGCATTTGCCCTCGGGATGAAGCCTTCGAGCGTATATTGCCAATACGGTTCCATTGTACACAATAGTCGTGTAATAACTTATAATTAACATGCATACAATGTCAGGTTATTCAATCATTAAGCAATATGCACTGCAAACGCTTTTAGTATAATTACAAGTATCATATTACAAGTTCTTTTAGTTTGTACCAAGTCAGTTTACAAATGAACAATAATTGTAATTGAATATAAAATAATAAATAATAAATATACTCAATTTCATGTAACACCCCTTGACAATATAAGCGAAGGCAATATGGCTGTGTTATTGTTAGTTGATGGTCCAACATCACGATTATTTTTTAATAATGATCGGTCAGTATGTATAATCACTTTACGTTTAATTGTTTCTTAATGCGTAATGTAATTACAGACTATGCTCTTAGTCGTTTCAAACAATAACTGGTTGAAGCATACAATGCAATTATTATGCCATCCACATCTTTTTAAGCAGAGGTTGTTTTCCAATCTGGATTAATTGTAAGAACAATGTCATCGAGACACAGGGCACGTTTTGAAAAGCAGACGGAGTGGATTTTGCGACTGATCAAATTTTACAATTCTGATTACGGAATCGTATAAATCTGAATAGCTTTATGTGATACAAAAAGTACAATAACAGAATTGAATAAAAAATAAGGAAACCCTAAAAAACTTGAAAAATTAACTTCCGTCATGGTAGTAAATATATAGCTTTGATATGGTTTCTTCCGTTTCATATATAACAGAAAATATAAAATCAAGTTATAAAATTCTGCTTAATGTGTGATCGATTTTTCTGTATTTAGTACGAATATAGTAATGAGTATGTTCGAGATTGTTTTAATTGACCTTCATTCACCTTATGATAGGGTGACTTTCAGCTCAGAAGCCCATTATTTCAAGGGGTAACCTGGACACCATATTGCAACAAGCTGAGTCATATACCAAAATGACCGTGATAGTCTGAAGTTTACTAAGCCACCGGCATAAATTGGCATAAATGGTGGCGAGCTACGATATCGTATTACGTACACCGTATATACCATTGCACACATTATTTAATTTTAATGTGAAGACTTTAATCAAAGTTATATTCCTGTTCTGGGAATTGAGGCTAGAGTGACGGTTTTGTTCGTCCGTCAGAATTCCCATTCAACTGCAAATTAGTGTTGTGTACACCCCGATTCGAACGTTATAAATATTTAAGTATTTTTATCCGCCCGTCCGGTACTTCGTTTTTTATGCGAAATCTCATGAATTTACCTTTTTTTAATTCTACAATAGGAACTGGTGAATATTATCAAGGCGTTGATGATTTGTTGATGTGTTTTACTATTTTCGTATTAAACAGACATTAATGAGAATAACAGTAGATGTTGCCACGTCGTTTCAATGAGTTGTAAGCCTCTGATTATAAGCTTGCCGCGTTGATAGTCCATTTTAAACATTTAATAGGGATAGGAGGATTTTAAAAATACGTTTGTTCGCCATTAGGTGGACAATTTATCTAATGAATATCTTCTTAACTCATAAAACACGTCAAATGAAGGAAACTCGTGTCATGCTGTTGTTCGTGATTAAAATAGCCAGGAAACTCAAAGCTATCTGGAACAAATATTTAAATATTAACATAAATATGACAGAATGTATACAAATAAACAAAAAAGTATCTCAAATAACAGGGACACAAACAGTCTAAACATCCAAATGAAGATTTCGTTTGTACGAGCTATGAATTCGAATTTTCCATTTCAAAGAGTTAAACTTAGCTTTATTGAAGTGTGTTTGTTGTATGTGCTCGGATACAGCATTATTATCGTTTCTGGAAATAACAAGTTTTGGTCATGTTCATACCTTTATTGTCGATAGTGTGTTGTCTGGACTTCAGAGGCTCTAAGCAGTAGAGCTATTAATTGGTATGTGGATGAAACATATTTACAATCTTTTGTCGACCGAATTTGTTTGACAAATTTCCGTAGATACATACCTGAAGTGATAATTTAATATATTTTGCACATGGACCATATTGACTTTATCGTAAATCAATTTTCGATACGACTCTGTTGTGGGGTACATTCGATTTGCGCGTCACATGTTTTCATTTTGTGTCTGCATAGCTACAATTTATTGTTATTAATTATTGGGTTAGTGTGTTCAATTTAATGTGTATAGTTGGTCTTTTGTTGTTAAAGTAGTGGATATGAACAAAAGTATCTATCCTTACACAGTTTCTGTGGTTTCGTTGTTTGCGTTATTTAATGCTACAACAGTTTGATTTATATGTTTAATAAAGGACCGCGAACGTGTGTATAATAGGAATGCAAAACTGCCGGAGCAATCGGAGTTTCACTTCTTTATATTAAATTGTGCGGATGCAGTTAAACGTATTACCGCACATATCATCCGTATTGTCATATTTCAGCCTTCAGAAGTTGTAAGCAGTAAAGCTATTTGTGTGTTTTGTAAATGAAACATATTGATCTTTCTTATACCTAAGTTGTTTGTAAAATGTATGTAGATACATCCACAACTTGACAATCCAGTATCTTTTATAGATGGATATTATTTCTGTGTATACATATTACTTGTAAAGCTATCCCCTTATCAATGTAATAGATTTTCGACGAAATGAGGAAATAAAATGAGTAAAATCAGACATACACACACACACACTCGTGCGTCACGTTCTCACGTTTTTATTTTCTGACCGCCTCGGTTACATTTTACGTAAATCGTTTTTTACGCGACTATTGTCTGTGATTAATTCTAGTGTAAGTTTGAGATTCGGCTAGCCATTGAAACGATTTAAACCCATTATGTTTTTGTTAACGGTTCTAAAGTGGTTATCCTAGTTGGAATCATTTTAAATCAATAGTTGGTTTTCATATTTATAATTAAGCTTCATTTACAGGCGTATATATTTCACGATCTCTGATTGTGTTTACATGAACAAAATCACAATATTAAAGTGTTCATGTAGTTGTTTTAATACTGCCAAAACATATTTTTAAACCTTATAAACAATGCAGTTCCTGGTGCAGTCAGAAAACTAGCGCAGATCTATGACCCGCCATATTTGCTAGGAAAATAGTCAATAGTTCTCAGAAAGCGAGAACAGTTAGATGCGCATTTCCTGGAGTGATGTTTATTTTTTCGATTAATTTGCAAAGCAAAAACAAGAATGCAATTTATGGTCTTACTGATTTTGAAAAACGCATTGAATAAGGAAATCTATGGAAATAATATTAGTTCAAGAAAATCATTCTTGGAAGCGCTTTTTTGTTTTTAAATCCTGGATGTTCCGAAGAAGAAAACGTTTACTTCCCTTATAGTAAAGGTCATATTTCCGTCTTATCGGAATGCTGCAGATGTTTGATTCCATTATTGATTTGGCAGAAGTGCAATAATTTCCAGAGCGTTCATATTCAATGGTGTTTATGCACTTTTCCGAGTATCCAAATATATGCACTCTGTGACGAACATTCATATAAAACATAGTACATGAGTTGATTAATGGAACACTTTTGACTGGTGGCTTAAAATTAGCTGTTACAAGGTAAAATTATGAAGTTTTTAAGAGTTGGTAATATATATGTTTATAATGCATTTTAAATTAAACTTTTCAAGTATTATTATGAACGCATATCTAACATTGTTTTACTATCGGTTTAATGAAGTTTAGGCTGGTGCTTCATACCTTGAAGCAGATCAGCAATCAGATAAGATGCGTCGAAAATATTACATCGTAAATTGCTGATTGACTGGGCACAGAGCTCGTTAAGGAATTTCTTAGATATTATTTTATATATTGAATCATGTGGCATTCAATGAATATTGTGTGGGAAAGTGCAGACTTTACTCTTCCGCATTGATGTCATGTTCCAAAATGTATTTGTTACTTCATGCCAATAAGCATTTGAATAAAGGCGCTTGTAGTTTTGTGTCACATTTTTTATCAAGTATTTTTTCGACGTCGAGTACCAATACAATATAATACACGCTATAACAGAAACCATTTTGATATAAATATATATAAAAAAAAATCATTTGAAATTCCGGCTTTGTCTTTATAATAATATTTAAGTAGTTTAAGTGTTGTATTTATTCAAGTACACCTAATTTAATAGTCAAACTTATATCGTGTAAACAAGTTGTACAAGATAGTAATAATGGAATTAAAGTATTGTTGTAAATATGTTATGACGATAAATATCGGTAAGTACAGCAACTGTTCCTTTTAAGTAAATAATAACAACTGTTAAGGTGTTAGTGCGATATCTTCAGATGAGAATAAATTAACTGGGTAATATGATCAAAATTAGTCCTCGTTTATGACATTTTATTTAATTGTATACGACAAAAAAACAACAACATTTTTTCATAATAAATCCATGTGTTTGGGCAGAACAAATTTCTTTTTCCGATACCACAACTAGCTTTAATGTTTAATGAACGGATGTTTTTTAAGTGAACAACGATACAAAAAAACACTGAAAGAAAGTGATTTAAAAACCTTTAGTATACGCGGTCACACATATGTATTACCAAGAATGACATCCATTTATGTGTAGTGTAAATAAGTGGAATACTTCAAATTTTCTTGCTTGTGACGAATGCTCATTATCCCATAATTATTTCCATACTTGGCGTATTTTGTATAATTATTTAAACACATTGTCATTTCATTTGAATTATCCAATAGAATACTGTATATGGTTTGATTTAGGCATAAAAACAACATTATTGAACAATAACAAAATACCCTTATGTACTCGAATGAAAAAGATACATCGTAAATTACATCTTTCGTGGTTTTGCCAAAGAACTGAAGTAGAATGGTGAGTTAACAAAATGTAAGCCTTAAAATGCAAAAGATTGGTTTCATTTTCATTGTTTTATTTCTTAAAAAGTGTTTAGTTTCGTATTCAAGTACACACAAATAGTTTATATATTAGAAAGTCCAAAATAATATGATTGAAATGGTAAATTGGGTGTGTTTTTTATTCTGTAAATGCTTGATTATGAATACAATATTCAAAATAGAATGTTGAAATATACAAAACACAAGTAAACCCTTTATATAAAATGCATGAATAGTGTTAGAAGGAACATATAATTCATTTTTGTGTCGAAGGATTGTTGCGGATTTACATACTGTAGGAAATTGGGATTGACAGACAAATGTTAAACCTATAGTTCAATGTGTAATCATTTCTTGTGTACGTTTTTAGTTGTAACAAAATTAAGTTTTTCTATGTTTAGTGACCGTAACACAATCTTTGATATCTAGTCACAAAACGTTTTTAATCGTCACATTTCTCTTTAAACATTAACCAAGTTTCATCCAATTCGACCTATAATCACCTTCGGTAAAACACATCTAGATGACGACCAAGAACGAAAGCTATTTGCATCTTAAATAATATCGCATATAAATAAGCGTATTCACATTTACTGATGGCAAACGCATCCAGAAATCGCAAAAGGAAAGGTGTTCCATCGGATTAGATGACCCCAGTAAACGGTTGTTCGTTGACATGTGTCCTAGGAAATAATAACGAAAATGAGGAACTGTAGTTGGTGCGCTCACGTGGGTATTCTGTTGTTTGGTTAACGTTATAAGGCAAGAACTTCCAAACAAACATTCACGGATTATGGTGACAAATTCGTCAGAAGTTGTCTGACAAGAAACCGTCGGAGACGGGTGATGGTCTCAAAAGGTTATTTTTTGTCACAATATTGCAATATATATTCAGATAAAAGGAAACGTCATGAGGGGCATAACTTTGGACAAAATAATACGATGGATGGTTAAGCAACTTAAAAATTTCAAAGGGCCATAACTCACTAAATAAATCATCGAACCAGAACCCAATAATAACATGCGCATCTCCTCAAGGTAGTTAAGCTTCCCATAAAGCTTCATTGAATTCCAGTCAGTAGTTCTGGAGAAATAACCCGGACAAGAATTGCACTAAATGTACAGTTTATAAAACAATTCAAAGGGCCATAACTCTGTGAAAAATCATCCGACCATAACCGGCTGATAATATGCACATCTCCTGTTGGTAGTGAAGCTTCCCATAAAGTTTCATTGAATTCCGGTCATTAGTTGCTGAGAAATAGCCCGGACAAGAATTGCACTATATGTACAGTTAATGGAAAATTTCAAAGGGCCATAACTCTGTGAAAAATCATCCGACCAGAACTGGCTGATAATATGCACATCTCCTTTTGGTAGTGAAGCTTCCCATAAAGTTCCATTGAATTCCGGTTATTAGCTGCTGAGAAATAGCCCGGACAAGAATTGCACTATGAGTACAGTTAATGGAAAATTTCAAAGGGCCATCACTCTGTGAAAAATCATCCGACCATAACCCGCTGATAATATGCACATCTCCTCTTAGTAGTGAAGCTTTCCATAAAGTTTCATTGAATTCCGGTCATTAGTTCCTGAGAACTAGCCCGGACAAAAATTGTGCTCGGACGGACGCACGGACAGACGAAGCGGCGACTATATACTCCCCCAAAAAATGTTGGGGGAGCATAATAAATGGAACATTGCCTTACAGACAGACAGACAGACAGACAAACAGACAGACAGACAGACAGACAGACAGCAAACAGACAGACAGACAGACAGACAGGCAGGCAGACAGGCAGACAGGCAGACAGGCAGACAGGCAGACAGACCGATAGACAGACAGACAGACAGACAGACAGGCAGGCAGACGGGCAGACAGACAGACAGACAGACAGAAAGACAGACAGACAGACAGATAGACAGATAGATAGACAGACATACAGAGAGACAAACAGAAAGACAGAAAGACAGACAGACAGACAGGCAGACATAATAGTTTATTAACGTATCACTTTTGTACATAAAAATACAATTAAGCAATTATATATATGAACAAAACCACTCTTAAAGAGTTACGAGAGACGAGATTGCATGATGACATCTTTGTTGAAGTAGACAACGCCAGACAAGGCATTACTTTGTTAATGACACTAGCGAACTAAGATGCGCGTTAAGAAGCCCCGACTAAATTGATCCCAAAGAAATGATTTTATTGAAAGAAGCGCTGAGGCGGTTAATACAGCCGCATGGGAAATCGGCTTATTTGTAATGAACGAGTTTGTTCGCAGGCACGAAAATATATCTTCGTGACAATATCGCCTAGAATCTCGCAATTTATGGACATGAGCACGTATTTATCAATCTATTACTAGAATTAATAACACAGAATAGGCTTATATTCAAGAATTCTTGCATCAGAATATAAATAGATGCAGACTATCAATGGTGCTTATGGCATATGTACACTATTCTATACGAATAATGATTTAATTCGGAGTGTTTAATGTCAAGTTTGACTCAACAATAAACACTACTTAGAACAGGACAGCTTTCAGAATAGTCTTCATTCTTAGACTTAAGTCTAAGAATTGGTTGGTGAAAAAAAGTCCGTTGAGACACTTGAACAAATCGTACACAAATTTTATGGGAAAATACGCAAGTTCAAAAAGGTGTTGGTTACGGCTTACTAAGTTGCGTAGTAGTTTCATAATGTATGTTAGTGACACAAAGTACATACATATAATAACTATTATATACAATTTCAAATCGAGATAAAATAATAAAATGTTTAATATAATGAATCGTGAAATAGGTCGATGTTTACAGTACTACCCAGCCATGTACGGAATACCGTTAGGGCCATCGTGGTTACACATTAAAATCAAGAGGGCGACAATGCGATAGTGCGATAGTACGATGGCGACAATGCAATAGTACGATGGCGACAATGCGATAGTACAATGACGACAATGCGATAATACGATGACGACAGTACGATAACGCGATAGTACGATGGCGTCAATGCGATGATACAATGGCGACAGTACGACAATACGGTGGCGACAGTGCGCTGGCACGATGGCGACAATGCAACAATGCGATAGTGCGATAATACGATGACGACAGTGCAACAATACGATGACGACAGTGCGACAATACGATGGCGACAGTGCGATAGTACGATGGCGACAATTCGGCAATGCGATGGTGCGATAATACGATGACTGTCGTCATCGTATTATCGCACTATCGCATTGTCGCCCTCTGGATTTTAATGTGTAACCACGATGGCCCTAACGGTATTCCATAGCCATGCAAATGGCTTACGAGTCACTAATCAAACATGGGTAAGTGTAGCCGTCTTATGCCTGTTAAATAGTACATAGAAAAATAATCACTGAATTGATATAGGATATAGCATTTATAAACGTCATGTACAATTTTGTATAATAACCATTATAAAGTAATATCGTCGCGCATAGTATACTTTATCGTTTTAAATAGCAATCTTTTATAAATAAAGCAAATTTATATATAACTCGTTTATCCGTCATAAGGCATTTCAGTCTGTCACAATATTCTATACGAATCAGGTCTGGTTTTATCGTTTTGATCGAAGTACAATACAAAAGTCTAAGGGTTGCATAACAAGAACATTCAAATAAGAAGTTGTGCTCTGATTCGAATTTATTTGGTTCATTGGACAGTAAACACAGCCTCTCTTCGGGCTTCAGGTGTCAGAATCTCCCGGTTTTAATGCGTAGTGGCAGTTTTCAAGTTCTGATCTGCACAATAAACAACCTGAGGTGTTTTGGAAGGCACATTGTCAAGTATTTTTCGCGCGCATACTGATGATTTATTTGCCGATATGTTCTGATTACGATATGTTCTGAGTTTGCCGATATGTTCTGAGTTTGCCGATATGTTCTGAGTTTGCCGATATGTTCTGAGTTTCGGCTGGGTTTCGGAATATATGCGCCGTACCTAATTTCAGATCAATCAGGTGAATATGAAAATGCCAAAAATATAATAATCAGTTGTGTGTCTGTGTACAACTTTGTTTCTAATAAAAACTCTCTATTTGTTTATGAAAAGTTCTACAATTAAACAGCGGAGACACGTGATACAAGCACACATGCGTATGTCCCTTAATATGTAATTCTTTTAAACATTATAAATAATTACTACCCATCTAATTTATTTATACTGCCGTGATATTTCTGATGAAAGTACACATAACAATGACAATACTATGATACGCGCAGATACCATATATGTGCTTAAGTGTATATAGGGTATGTCATTAACAAAAAAATAAGAACAACGTTTTCTTAAAATCGGAAGAAATCCATTGAAAGTCATTACTTGGTTTATAATCCAAGTAATTGTTAACTAACTGGAATCTTCCGGAACATTCCATACATTTTGGTTTACTTTAACTCCATCAGAAAAAAAATGGAACAATTACAAGAAGAATGTTTGACGCTTTAAAAGGCTTACTCTTAGCAAAACAAGCGTGTAATGTCTTTTTATTAACTACAAATGATGGCTGCAATAGTTTGCGTTGTAAAATGTTCGATTAGAAGACTACGCATTTTAATTTCATCTTCTCGATACCTCAACCATTATTTGATGCTAAGTACCAGCGAATGATTTAAAGTAATTTTAAGGCCTTCTCTGTACTAGGATGGAGTCGTTGTCAACAAATTCATAAAACTTTAGGTCACACATCTAATGAATTAAAGTGCATCAAAGCCTTTATAACGTTGCGTGGTCACGAAAACAATATCACGAGACGCTTTGGGTATGCCGAATTATTTTATAATCAAATAAATTCCATTTGAAATTCGGTGGATATGATTCTTGTCAATCGGTAGAGTTCTAAAAATCCAAATGTATGAAATATAGACTTCTTCTACAACTTTGTAAAAACAAGGACGGAAGGCAAAGTAAGGATTACAATTATCCACTGTTTGAATGCTTTTACCTGGTGCGGTTATTCAATAAATGGTTTAATTATCGTGTATAGTTATCACCAATTCTTTAATAAAAAATATACAAAAACACGCGATACAAGAACACATGCGCATGTCCCTTAATATTAAACCATTTTAAACATTAATAATGAATACCTATCTAAATAATATATATACTGCCTTGTTATTTGTGATGGCAGCACACTAAACAATGGTCATACTATGAAACGCGAAGATACCTGATAATTTCTTCAGTGTACAAAGTGTATGTCGTTTAAAAAAAAACTCTTCTCCTTATATAGTCTCAGACAATGGTATATCTAATGTATTATTATCATTTTTATGATAATAATTTCTATTCAATATTTTCCTAAATCATAGTTTTTTCTATATAGTTATTTTCGGTTAAATTCGGAAGAAATCATTTTTATTTGAAAGCCATTTCCTGGTTTGTAATCCAAGTAATTGTTAACTTACTGGTATTTTCCGGAACATTCCATGCATTCTGGTTTATTTTTACACCAACAGGAAACAAAACCTAACCTAGAACAATCACAAGAAGAATGGTTGACGCTATAAAAGGTGTTTTACCGTAGCAAGACAAAATGTCTGGTTATTAACTACTAATGCTTGCTTCAATTATGTATACACGTTCAAAAATGTCCACGAGTGAATGCTAAGTACCAGCGAATGATTGAAAGAAATCTGTGTTAATTGTAAGACCTATTCTGTAGGTACACGTGTGTCTTTCGAAGTTTTTTAGGTCCTTCCGCGCCTGAGGCTGCATTATGTGAGGACCCGGAGTATGTCCCTACCACTCCCACCAAATTAACCTTACTAGACCTAGGAAAAGTGGGTCCAGTTTTGAATTATTTAAATAATTTCCCAAAACATGAATTTTATCTTCATATATCGGTTAATGTGATATATAACTGCCGACTTTTAGTCATTGATAATTTTATAAATTAAAACGTTTTAACTTAAGAAAACCTTCCATGAATGTCCATACATTTCAATCAAAGTTGACATAGCAGCAGATGCCATATGTTAAAGTGATTTAGGAAACACGGTTGCATAAACTCTAAAACATGTTGAAATTTAACAGATATAGCATAATCATGTATAATGTCAGTTACTCTGTGATATACTTTGTCACATTAAAGTAACCAAATTTGTCTTTATTATGCATTATAATGATGTTTTTCTGTTGTTGTTGTTGTTTTTTGTTGTTGTTTTAAATCACTGCGCAGGGGCGGATCCAGGATTTCTGGCTATGGGGCGGGATATTTAAAGAGTTGTTGGAGGTCCAGGGGGGGGGGGCGAAGCCCCCTTTAAGCTCCACGATTTTAGTGATTTTGAAGGCTTTGATAACTACTTCTCGAGCATATCACGCCTTATGTGCTTTCATCAAAGAACCTTCTTATAATGCCAAAAAAGTGCATAGTTTATACGTAATACCGATGGATATAGCCGAAAGAAATGCTATAAAGAAGAACACACTGACGTTTATCAAGCTAGTGGCGAATACGGCAGGGAGGGGGAGAGCATGAAAACAATTTTTGTACCTACAGCTACATAATGACCAAAATGAAGACGAGATTTTATTTAACTTATTCGTTATAGATCTATCACTCAATTGCACAGAGTATAATACCTAGTCCGAAACTCTCTTACAGTCTCACAGTCAGCTAAAACTTGCTTTGATTTCATTTCAATCTCACTTAACTGTCCAACAGTGCGTTTTGCAACAGCATTCTACGAGGGTGTCTTCTCGTATATATATTTATAACCTCATTGATATCCATGCCAATATCCTTATGTAGGAACAGTAATACCAATACCAATTAAATAAATCGTCTTTCTTTGGTTATCTTGGTCTAAAGTTAAAACATTTAGCGAATGTCTGTGATAATTGGGAAATGTTGTGTACGAAAAAGAAGAAAAATGATTTCAACAGGTGATTTAGATCTAGTTAAGTGTGAAACATCAAATGGATTGACTTTACTATGGCGAATTTAGGGGGGGGGCGGGGCGTACGCCGCGTCCGCCCCACCCCCCTCGGACCGCCTTTGCTACGGACAAAGCACCATACAGCAAAACCACAATCGCTTGTTAAGGAAAGCTGAACAAGGTCTATTCAATGTATATTACATATTTATTATGTATATACAGCACATAAATAACTGCCAATTTTTAATCCCAGCGATTTTCTTTCAATGCCAAATAAATGAGATTGAACTTTACCTATGACCATCAATAAATAATAGTTTATGACCCTATACGTGTTTTTGTTATTATGTTTAGTCCACTATTTTGTGCAAGTTAACCCTGGAGAGTATTCTTAACATTTACCCAATTAAAAGGAAGGGTAGCATCAATTTATATTCATCAGCCAGTCTATGATATAGAATTCATATTTAATATATGTATGTTGTTATTATTTTGTACTGTTATATTTCATTAAACATGCATGTTTATAAATAAGGCGGTTTAGTATCATTGTATTTTACAAAATAGTTTGTACATAAGAGGTATATTTATTTTATTGTTTTTTTAAATAAGTGTACTTCTTAAATCACCGCCCATCTGTTTTTAACAAGTTCGAGTGATCTTCATGCCTTTCCCGGGGACAAAAAAGCAGGTAATAATGCATTAAAAACTAACATATGTGCCGTATATAAAATAAAGTCACCTGGGGAAGCTATTCGAATCTAAATGACTTCTAAAATGGCTTCCCGGAGGCGGATGTCACAATACGCGTGCAAACAACAAAATGGAGGACATTAAACTAACCAAGACGGACGTACTTTTAAAGCCTTGCCATTAAATAATATTGGAATTGAGGAACTAGCAGGTTAGCAGGCAGACACACGTGGGAATTCTGTAATGTTGTGCTAAGGATTGATTTCGAATCAGACGAGAATATAATTTGTTATATCATCCATACAAGGACCCCGTAGACAATATCTTCAGCAATCTCTATATTTTGAGGCCGAAGGATTGGTGCTGAATGATGACTATGTCAATGCAGACAACATTAAGGAAGTGGTTGTCACGTGCCAACAAGGCCATACATTCAAATGCACTCAGTCAAATAATCTCGACCGGGCAACTCACTAGGGAATTCCGCTGGTTGACGTTGAGTCTGGCGTCTATAATCAGACAACTAACAACATATTTCAGCTAGGATCACTCAATATAGTGACTTGTTTCTGTCATGATTTTAGGACGCTGGCACACAAATGTAACCGAAATTGTTTGATAATAAAATTTTCTCATGCGTTGCTTACGGCAACCAGTGTTACATATATACGTATCTGCGTAAAATCAATCATGCTAAGCCTTGGTTGGAAAACAAAATCAAATTATAAAAGTTTAATGGTATACAATTATAGCAATCAACTTTTTAAAATGCAGATTTCTCCTTAAGATAGTATGGACTCGTAAAACGTTCAGAACATCTTTACTATCAACGAAATTGAGGGTAACAATTATAATTACGGAAATCATATCATCATTTACATATGTTCTGTATGGTTGAAGTAGTATATAATACCTTTAAGGTCTTTGCTAGGGTAAATATCTAAATATTATTTTTATAAATTGTATATTCCGAAGCATTCTGTATATTAAACCAAAATTGACACGAGCATGAAACAACATATGCATCGAACAAATCTTTTGTAAGAAGAATGGTGACGCTTTAAAAAGCTTTTAAATTAGCAAATATTTAATATTTATTTTATGGCCTTAACGAGAATAGTCAGCAGCAATAATGAACAGTTACGTTTGAATAACGAATTAATTACTGAGTGTTATTATAACAGTTGTTTCCAAATAAATATACATATGATCGAAATGCTAAATAAACTCAAACAAAACGCAAATGCAACACAGCGTACTGTATGCAGTACAACAAATGATAAGTTAAAAGTAATTATTGTATTATGTACTGCAGACTCGAAATCAAACCTACACAACTCGGAAGATATAACAAGGTCTTGAAGATATTATAAACAATGCATGAAGTCCATTCCGGCGATAACAATATCANACATATATACGTATCTGCGTAAAATCAATCACGCTAAGCCTTGGTTGGAAAACAATATCAAATTATTAAAGTTTAATGATATACAATTATAACAATCAACTTGTTGAAAATGCAGATTTCTCCTTAAGATAGTATGGACTCGTAAAACGTTCAGAACATCTTTACTATCAACGAAATTGAGGGTTACAATTATAATTACGGAAATCATATCATCATTTACATATGTTCTGTATGGTTGAAGTAGTATATAATACCTTTTAGGTCATTGCTAGGGTAAATATCTAAATATTGTTTTTATAGATTGTATATTCCGAAGCATTCTGTATATCAAATATAAGTTGTCATGAGCAGGAAACAACATATGCTCCGAACAAATCGTTTGTTAGGAAGAATGGTGACGCTTTAAAAAGCTTTTAAATTAGCAAATATTAAATGTTTATTTTATGGCCTTAACGAGGATAGTCAGCAGCAATAATGAACAGTTACGTTTGAATAACGAATTAATTTCTGTGTGTTATTATTACAGTTGTTTCCAAATAAATATACATATGATCGAAATGCTAAATAAACTCAAACAAAACGCAAAAGCAACACAACGTACTGTTTGCAGTACAACAAATGATAAGTTAAAAATAATTATTGTATAATGTACTGCAGACTCGAAATCAAATCTACACAACTCGAAAGATATAACAAGGTCTTGAACATATTATAAACAATGCATGAAGTCCATTCTGGCGATAACAATATCAAATAAAGATTATGCAATAATGTGATATTGCCCTTTATACATAATGTTTCATAATGTAATCCATCGTCCATTACTTAAGACAAAGTTTCATGTTTCAGTTTTCGAGGTATTTCTGTACAGTGTTAATTGTATTTTAAGTAATAGTCATCTGACATTGGGGAAATTAAGTATCCGAAATAATTATGTCATCACAATTACCATCAATACCATGTTTCTTGATCATTACACATGTACTGTTCAAGTTGTTTTAGTTTTTTCGGAAGCATATACTGTATGAAAAGAGGAAGGGATTGGTAGACAAAGGTAAATCCTATTGTGCAATGTGCATACAAGGATCATAATCATTTCTTGAGTACGTTTTTAGTTGTAACAATATTAAGTTTTTTTCTATGTTTGGTTACCGTGACACAACCTTGGATATCTGGTAACAAAAATTCGTCTTTAATCGTCACATTTCCCTTTGAACATTTACCAAGTTTTATCCAATTCGACCTATAATCACTTTCGGTAAAACACCTCTAGGGGGGCAAATAAAAGCAAAAGCTATTTGCATCTAATATAACATCTTATATAAATAGTCTTAGTCACATTAAGTTATCCCAAACGCATACAGGGAACGCTAAGCAAAGGTGTTCCATCTGATTAAATGACACCAGTAATAAAGTTGTGCGTTGAAATGTGCCCTGGGAAATAATAACGGAAACAGGGGTATTCTGTTGTTTTTTTTAACGTTATCAGTCACGAACTTGCAACAAAGATGCACGGACTTCGGTGACAAGTTAGTCAGAAGTCTGTCTATTTTGAAGAACATACCACTGCATGCTGACATCTTTAGTGTAAAACCTATTTATTTTAGCTCGATTGCATCGATGGCCAAAGGCTTATTTAAACGATATTGAGGACGATCCCACAGTGGGGCTCGAGCCCGTGCCCTCCCACTCCCAGTCGCTATGCAGACACCATATTGACCATGCCACGGCGACGTTGAACATCTTTGCTGGCGTCTTTGTTGATGTAGACAACGCCAGGCAATGCATTATTCCAGGAATGACACTAGCGAACTATGATGCGCGTTAAAATGCTCCGATTAAGTTAATCTCAAGGAAATGCTTCCATTCAAAGAATCGCGGTGACTTAGACTCAAGACATCTTACTTCGGAGTATAAATAGATGCAGTTAATCAATGGTGCTTATGTCATAAACACACTGTTCAATATAAAGAATGGTGTAATTAGTATGTTTAATGTCGAGTTAGACTTAACAATGAAAGACATTTACAACATTTCAGTTTTAAAAATATTATTCATTCTATAAGTCTACGAATGGGTAGGTTAATACGGGACCTTTTCGACACTTTAAGAAATTGGTACTCAAATATTTTTGTGAATGAACGCAAGTTCAAAAGGGTGTTGGTTACAGCTTACTTAGTTGCGAAAATACGCGACGTACGTAATTTCAGATCAATCACGTGTGTAGCATAATGCCAAAAATATAATAATTAGCTTTGTGTGTGTGTATTACTTTGTTTCTAATAAACACCTCTCTATATACATGTTGAGATGACATGTTAACATTTTTGTATTTATCAAACGTTCTACAATTAAAAGGCGGAAACACGCGATACAAGCACACATGTGCATGTCCGTTAATATTAAACCATTTTAAAAACAATAAATATTGAATACCTATCTCAATTGTCTATACTGCCTTGCTATGTGTGATGGCAACACACATTAAAACGAGAATATTATACTCAGTGCAGATACCTTGTACTTTCTTTATTGTATGACATTTTCAAAGAAATAGAACATCTTTTCCATATAAAGTCTCAGACAATGGTAGATCTAATTTAACAATAATTGTTATGGTAATAATTGCTATTTTATATTTTCATTACTCATCGATTTGTCTACATAGTTATTTGATGTTAAATTCAGACGAAATCCATTGAAAGCACTTTCTTGATTTATAATCAAAGTAACTGTGAACTTACTTGAATCTTCCGAAACAGTCATACATTTCGGTACACTTTCAAACTAACAGGAAACAAAACATAATCTGGAACAACCACAGGAAGAATTGTTGACGCTTTAAAAGGCTTTACCTAAGCAAACAAGCGTTTAATGTCTCTTTAACTACACATGATTGATGCAATAATTTGCGTTGTTAAATGTTCGATTTGAAGACTACGCATTTTAATTTCATCTTCTCGATATCTCAACCATTATTTGATGCTAAGTACCAGCGAATGATTTAAAGTAATTGTAAGACCTTCTCTGTACTAGGATGGAGTCGTTGTCAACAAATTCATAAAACTTTAGGTCACACATCTAATGAATAAAAGTGCATCAAAGCCTTTATAACGTTGCGAGGTCACGAGAACAATATAACGAGACGTTTTGGGTATGCAGAGATATTTTAGATTCCAATACATTCCATTTGAAACTTGGTGGATATGATTCTTGTCAATCGGTAGAGATCTAAATATTCATAAGATGGATGCTGTAGAGACTTCTTCTACAACTTTGTAAAAACAATTTCAGAGAAAGGGTTAATATGATTTGATGCATCCTTTGGCATGCTTTGAAGTTCAGTTACAGAAAATCTGTATCTAAATTAAACGACAATATTGTCAAAAACAAACGTTATCATAATCACATTTACTTATATCAGGGATGAATACTGATTCGGTATTATGAATATAATGTGTGAAAGGCAAAGTAAGGATTATACTTATCCACTGTTTGAACGCTATTTCCTGGTACGCTTATTCAATAAATGGTCTAATTATCGTTTATAGTTAACACCACTTTTTTTTTAAATATACAAAAACTCGCGATACAAGCATACATGCGCATGTCCGTTAATATAAAACCATTTTAAACATAATAAATAATGAATACCTATCACAATTATATATATTATATATATATAATTGTATATATATATATTATATATATATATATTTATTTATTTTGCGCAACTTCCCACTGTGATCAGCGCATGTCATATCTATGTACAAATCTTCAGCACAGCTGTTTTATTGTTTTATTTAAGCACTAAAATTATATTTCAGATACTCTTTTTTGTATGCCATTCCAATTACTTATTGCGATATAGTACATGTCATGGTTCATTATTGGCACATATTTTTACTTGAAGATTTAAAGAGGAGATGTTTGTTAAACATGTATGCCCCCAACCCTGTCCATGACCAAACATCCGACCAACCAACAGATATGTGCAAATATTTAAAAAAAAAAACTTCGTTTAAGGAGAGCATCCTAACTCTTGTTAGCAAGTACTCATCAGACCTGCATGGTTGCATTATCGTCTGTGTGCAGGGTGCAGTAGACCACGGCAGAGAAAGCACTGAGCAGCTGCTCTGATATTGGAGACTTGCTGGCCCTCAAGATGGTTGTCAGCACATCCAGGGCCACCTGAAACAGTAAGCAATATATTGAACACAATAATTGACATTTCAATTCTGTAAAATCTTTAGATATGTGCATCCCCCAATATAAATTTGCCTATTTGGTGGAGTGCTGCTGTCAGTATTGGATAATGCCTGCACATAAAATTTCCTCTGACAAAATTGACAATTAGTATAGACTAAAGAATGGGTGTCACGGCTTCACACCAGACATCTACTCATCAATAAATAAATTACTTTGAACAAAATGTGATGGTTCTCAAGTATAGTGTGAAAAGATTTGGTGTGCTTTACATAAAATATTTATCTAATTTTATACTCTTTGCACTGAAAATATTCATCTTTGTGGCAACGAAACTTTTTGCCAAAAAAAGGTCTTAAAATGGGCTGAAAGTAAAGAGTACATGTACATACCGACGGGAGTCCCACTGCCACCTTGTCCTGCCCTGCCTGTAGGATGCTTATCAGCGTAGGCAGCAGCCTCTGTTGTAGGGGCAGCATACAGGCCTCATTGAGGGCCAACTCCTTGAACATGTCTTGCACAATGGTCGATATCACAGGGTCTGAAAGAATCAGGGTAATTTGCTTGAAAATCATGGAAATGTGCTTGAGAATCATGGAAANAGGTGGCGTGTTCTGAGAAAACTGGGCAAAATGCTTGTGCGTAAAGTGTCATCCCAGATTAGCCTGTGCAGTCCGCACAGGCTTATCCGCGACGACACTTTCCGCATAAACTGAATTTTTGCTAAGCAGAGACATCATTTGAACGAAAAATTCCATAAAAGCGGAAATTGTTGTCCCTGATTAGCCTGTGCGGACTGCACAGGCTAATCTGGGATGACAATTTACGCACAAGCATTTTGCCCAGTTTTCTCAGAACACGCCACATATACTCTATGCAAGTGGTTAACATGTTCATCGAAAGCAATATCAGTGTTTCAATTTATTTGATCGTTTGGTCTTGATTCGTTCATTGATTCATTTTAACATTGTCGCAACTCACGTTCTCTCGAATACGCTATTTGTCTTGGTATACTATATGGTTCAATTGCTTTCGACGATAAACTATGTCCTATTTCAAAGTTTGTTTTGTTTCAATATTCGTAAGAGCTATCGTATTTGTATGTAACGTATTAAACGTATTTAACGTATGTATCGTAGTTATCGTAGTTATCAACATATACCTGTAGAGACTGGTGTTTCTTAATGCGTATCAATTCCAGAACATCATCAAGATATAAGGTTCTACAAAGCATACCTAAATACGATTGTTAAACAAAGCAGCTTTAAAACAGCAACACCCATATGAGCAAATCGTAATCACCCTGACAGGATCATTATTGCGCACAAATGTGCACATGTAATTCAAGAACATATCTGTCCGTTTCAGCCTAGTGGCATACAAAGCGGGATGTACTTGGATACATTTTGGTAAATTTGATATCATGTTGTCATCACCGGAATGTGAATGTGTTATCCATTCTCGTCTGTTATTCGGATATAGTAGTTTTCCATCATGATGCCGAAATACATTAATTTATTGTTGATTCTTTGATTTTATACAGTGCACATTTTCCTCATAGATGTCAGGTGAATGTATTTGATTTTCCAAAGCCAGAGTCCCGAAAAAACAAAACAAAAAAAAAAACAAACAATTTACACAAAACTTGTCTTATCGCTTTCTGACCGATCGAAATAAACACAATTTAATTATAATGATGTAGTTAGTTTTATACGTATAATTGATGCGCGTGCGACACTTCGCGATGTTTCTGGAGGAAATTCAGGTAATTATACTTTGTTCTTACGAAGCGTCGACTGTATTTACTTTAGAAGAAAATATCAGTAATTTAAAAAATAGAATTTATTGGTTCCAACTGTGAAAAATACTATTGAAAAAAAAATCGAAAATGTAAACTTTTTTGCTGTGAAATTACGTTAATATGTTGCCGTAATTTCTCAAATTTAAGTCCAGATTAAATAAAAGCAAACGTTGGAAAAGCATCAAATAAAAAGAAAATGTGTAGTTTTAGGTAGATTATACACTTATATCCACTAGAGAATATTGATTTCTAGAATCACTGGTGAATTTAAATCGATAGTCTACCGATACCAACAAATATCCTCTATAAAGTAAAAAAAATGCGTTGGGACATAAACGTTAATTTTTATTATGTTTATGCCCATACATGTATAATTTATTTATGTTTGGTGATTTTAATGCTTCAACCAGTTGTTATAATGTCTTTGCACTAATCAAAACGTTTGTGGTGTTGAAACTGCTGTCTAACTATTATTTAATATATTTTGGTCGATTACTTGAACATGACTTTGGATGTTCAACCAGTTGATATAATGTCTTCACACTAATAAAAACGTTTGTGGTGTAGAAACTGCTGTCTAAATACTATTTAATATATTTAAGTTGATTACTTGAACATGACTTTGGAGGTTTTCATATAAATATGTAATATACATTAGGCATAGTAATACAAAGTAATCCGTAATATGAAATGTTAATGAGTTTATGCAAAACAGTTAAAGCTTCATTATGCTTCTCAGTATGAATTCCATAAATAAGTACTTTTATTGGAATTTACCTTGACCAGACAGAACAACTGGCCAAACAGAACAATGCTTCTTCGTTAATATACAAGTATACATTTCTTCGATTCATCACAACGACCCAATTCATACATCTACCAAACCCACCTGTTCAGGAAAGAACGTATGGCGTATATGCATCGTATGTCGGTTGCAAGAAGCTTTTCACGTTATACTTATTTTCTGATAAACTCGCTTGTAAGTGAATAATATACGTCATCACAAATGCTGCAAGCGTGTGCTATGCTGATTTATATATTTACAGATATATCTCTGTGACGCTTTTATCATCAAGTCGGATCGTATATGATTTATGCCTTATTAAAACATAACAATGTGATGCTTCGATAAATACAAATCATACTTATGTTAAGAAGAGAAGTAATAAAATATTAATATAATTTCAAAGAGCACACTTAAATATTTATTTAAATATGTAACAAAGCACGTGATTGATTAAACGTAGATTTTCAATGAATGAAAACAAAGCTGCCAGAAGTTAAAAATGGACCTTTACACAGATGTACGTGTTTTGTCGTTGAAAGTATTTGCCGCAAAAAAATACTACGAACGTATTTGAAATAATCTTAACCTATTATAAAAACTAGAAATAAATTGAGATGAACGTTTGATTTATAAGGGAATCGAACCAGAGTTTTTTGCAAGAAATAGTACGCCCCATATCTCGGCCATCTAGTCTTAGGCGATGTGGCGTACGATGCGATTCGGGTACTTTCCATATAACCGACGAAAAACGTTACAAGCGTTTTATAATTGTATCCATTTTGGAAATATAAAACATTTTTTTGAAAATCTATGTTCTTATACAAAATCCGAATGCATCAAGAACAATGTGGTTAACGCCACGCGTTACAATTAAATCAATCGATGTCTGGAATAATGTATATCAAAGGAAACTGTATTGCCAATTATACTGATTTAAATTACACGTTCATTAATTTGTGTAGATTAATTTGTTATTAGTTATATTTCTTTACGTTCGCAATTCTCTTTAGTTATTTATTTTTCTAGTATTGTCATGGACAGGGAACTAAAACATTTTCAACAAAGGATATAGGTAAAAATTATCAACACAAACAACTCATTCTACCTGTACAACTGCATAACGTTTACAACGTTTTGTTTTCACTTTATTGTGCATTTATGTATTTTCTTGTAATTTAAAAATCACACGAAAATGAATGAATCGTATGTTATGCTTATTTTCCGAGTAAATCAACAATTACAAACAGTCACATCTTGTAGCGTTTCTCACTGGCTGCACGTGGTCATTGGATATTATTTTAGTGAAATTACGTTGTCGAACATACGAAATAAGGTCACCTGATTTAAACACTTTTATAATGTATCAACATGTTTTAACAACAAATTTAGGTTTGTGTTTCGTTCAAAACCATATAAAAAAGCTAATGCTCGTTAATTATTGTTTCGATTAATATATAGTTCATGTGTGCAGTCTAGAAGGTCTAGACAGTGGAATGATTTCCATTAATTATCTGCATACCATGCACTTTGTACATTTTGTTTGCCAAACCACAAATACACATTGATACGACCATGCCATTGAGATTGCACGTATGACCGAGTTCCGTACCTAGACGTATGCTCTAAATGTACTCAATCATGTCACATTACGTAGACGAAAAGGTGTTCTATTGTGATCTGGATTAGCACAATGTCCGTCTTTCATAGAAATACGTTTGTCGTTCATTTTTTGCGGTGTTTAGCCCGAGATGACATGTGAATTGTTGGCCTGATATGCGTCATATTCGTCTATAGTTTCGGAGACTATCGAAAACTGTCCTTGCCATGGTAACCATATGCTAGTTAAAGCGTGAACAACCTTAAAGATGTCCATGTCGTTAAGATAATGATGAGTAATCAGTAAGCAACATCACAATATGTGAGAAAACAATTACCGGATTTCGAAATAAGTTCTCATACATTTCCATTAAGTTATCCCCAAAGTACAATTGGGAGTCTGATTTTTTTTAATGTTAATTTTTTTTTGAAATTCTCGATGTCAAAAACCAATAACAGCATTTCAACATATATTTACAAACGTTGTTTGGGCGTGTCAAAAGTGTTCCCCATATGGCAAATTAAGCCTCATCCCAAATCAAGGCAGCTTTTTGCTTTAGAAATAATTGATGGGAACGGATGAAAACGCGAATCTCTACCATTTCATTCAAATATTTTCATCTCTTAAAACAGGGCCACCTATCTTAAACTTCAACAATCGATGATGAAACAAATCCTCTGATTTTTAATTTAATTCAAAGGAATTCTATCAGGATAACCATTTACTTGTGTTTTTAATTGTACGGCTGAATGTAATGCTGACCTTTGATTTTTCTGAGGCTATTTGAGTTCGCATTAAATACATGTTCATGTTTATGTTAAATGGACACATGCCTACCAAATTATTTGAAATACTGTTGGTTATACCAATGCAGGATAGCAACTAAGTTGGGAAACTTCGTGTTCCCGAAGTGTTTGTGTTAATCCCAATAAATTAACTAACATTAATGTTATACAATTAATTACGATGTGACAGTAGTGCTAATCTAATGTAAGCTAGTTTACGCACATTGATGTAATCATATGACCTATATGTATGGATTGATCTTGATGTGTCGTTTTGTCCACAAGGATTGCAACGGATTATGGAAATAATCATGCTGTAGACATGTAAATTCAAAGCTGTGGTCCGCAGTGAATACAGAATAAACGTGAAATTATTGGGAATGTTAAAAATGATGTTTCTTCTGCAAGTTTAACGTTATACAAGCTATTCATTTAATTGTACTTTAGTGCACAACATTATTGTTTTAAGTGTGGAGATCTTGTTTACTGAAGTGACTGAAAACTTTCTCTAATTTACGTTGATGGTTTAACCAATTATTCAAATCTATTCCTAGTCAACTCTGTCGTAATATCACTTGAACAGCAATATATTGTCATCGTAAATACATTCAGGGATTGCAGATTATTTGAAGTCTATTACCTGAAAACTTGTTTTTTTCCGTTCTATTTTTTATTGTCCTCGTCAATAGGTATGTGGGGGTCGAGGGCAACCCCCATACCGAACAACATCAGTATGTATAATAGCTCATAATGCAAGTGCTAATAACTGCATAATGAAAAGTACTGTCATACTTGCATAAATAGCAGTGCATGTTTACGAATTGAAGTAATAGTTCTACGGCTAAATTATTCAAGTTGAAATGCACAATATACAGTAATGCAACGTAGAACAGTGCTCACAGTTGCATAAGTAGAGTAATATAATAATTGCATATATAGTGGTATTCTGCTCGATACATATGTTTAAATTATCAATATAGGTATAAAGTATGCCAGTCACAATTTTCTAACGATACAGACTTAACAAAAAGCCCCATTGTTTATTTGTTGTTATTGGATTAGAATTTAATTTGCAGAAAACATTCATATCCTTTAAAATATTATACTGGATTGAAAAATATGATTTTGCTACGATAACGGTAGGTAGTTTTTGATTCATTTTACAATTATATTTACATTTTTTTGAGTGAGAATGAATATTAGATTTAGAAGAACACTTGTGTTTTTATGTCCAATATAAACGAGGGTGCTTTTATAAAGTCAGCAAAAACCTAAAAACCGTCAAATAATTGACTTATTGTTTGCGAACCGGTTATACTGTTCAAGTCCACTCTAACAAGCGCTTTCATGTAAATAGTACACTGCTTTAAATAAAAAAGGAAATACTATTTGTCATAACATGTGTATGTATTGTGCTTTTCATTTTCCGAGTTTTCTGTTTTGAACCACGATCTGAAAATATGTTCATGATGTATTGGCACTCATCCATTTGGGGAGTCAATTAAATATTTAAATACAATCTATTTCTTATTTATTTTGGTCTAGATAATTCAACGTGTGCGTATGTTTCACTGAACAATTAAGCTTCTGAAGATTGCTTATAGCAAGGGAAGTAGTAATTATGTTGTAACATAGGTAACGTATGTAATAATTTGGGTAAGCGACCGTATTTTAAAAATGATATTTTTAACAAATTGAGAAATTTTCAGAAGAGAGAGGTAGCTTAAGCCTCAAGCTTCTTTCACAATTCTGTCAAATTGCACTCTGCAGACTAAATGTTAAAGTAACATTTTTTGTCTGGCATATTTTGCCGTAAGAAGTTTGTATTTTTGTATTTTATTTTTGTAACACTGATACAGGTGTTTCAATTTATTTTACTTAAGATCTTAAAATCAACTTTGTGTATAACAGAATAAACATTCTAATTTCCTGAATGGCATTTTTACATGGATAACATCTTTCAACGACAGCTATTGCGTCTGGCTGTGTACATCTTGAACAACCGAGGCTTGGCACAATACGTACTTTATACGCATGCGTCTCGTTTTATTTGATAAGTTATTTGGTTTGGTGACTTCTTGCACAGGATAAAAACAATCTAAATACGTTGATAATTACAGTGAACGGAAGAAACATGCAACCATTCATCAGAAAGTTTTAACGTGAAATAACTATTCATTGCATTTCAATAGTGTATTATTCTTGAAATTGTATATGTTGGCTTAACAAATTATCATTGTTTGTGACAGTGTTCACATTTAGTTTTTTAGAAGGAATGTATACACTGCATTATACAATTGCAGCGTGCATTTATGTGTAATGATTCACGTTTTGCAATTATCATTT